>JBCAUI010535695.1:0-11073 GCA_038406195.1 Haplosyllis anthogorgicola | reverse complement strand
AATAAATACATACTTTATAGAAATTATTCTGTGATTCAAAGACATTTTAAATTCTTTTTTCTTTATGAAATTCATTATGTTTTATGAAATTCATTATGTTTAATGAATTTCATTGTTTATGTAGGAGATCCCTTACTGTCCAACAGGTAATAAACCTGTTGTATGATTTCTTCTACAAATCACGTAAAAAAGTAGCTTAGCTTATTCCACTTCTATTCAATGCGATCAATATTGTGAAGATTAACATTTTATTTTTCATAATATTAAAATAATATTTTAATTTTTTTAATATCTTAATTGTAGGCAGGCAGAGGAGGCGGTAAACAAGCAACTATCGACTCACAAACAAGAAAAGGTAAAACTATTAGTCATAATATATTGTTTATAAAAAGCAATAGATGAGATTATATTGTCAGGTTGGTTTTTTTTAATCGAGGATGACTGTTGATAGTATATTGTCAGGTTGGTTTTTTTTTAAATCGAGGATGACTGTTGATAGTATCTTTAACTATATTTCAGATTTAGGAGATGCGTTTTTCTTGTTCGCCTATGATGAGAGTGGAAAAGTGTCAGCAAACGAGGTTGGAGCTTGTATAAGGTGATTATGAGAGAAGAAAAACATACCATTTTCTACGTCATTGGTTACATGTGAAAGTGGAATGAACTGAGTAGAAAACATTCAAACACTAAATCCCAAATCACGTATCTAAACGTCAAGTTGTTTTCCAGGTCGGTTGGATTGAATCCAGATGAAAAACAATTGGGGAGAATAAAAGACCAAATCAACAAGCAATGTAAGTAACGGCTGAAATACGTCTTGCATAGGTAAAGAAAAAGTTATCGGAACAATACCAAGGTCTGCACGTTTACCTCAAGTGAGAAAAGAATTAAGTGCACACACTGATCCCTACTCAAGAAAGTCATGGATGCTCATGGATGCTCAGAATTAATCCCTGTGAACGTAAAGGATAAAATGAATTAAATTACAAAATGTACGTTTTTGTTTTTCGACTTGACTTTAATAATGGTCTCGTTTTTATTAATTTGCATTACAGTCAGGGGTAGTGTATCAGTAGATGATTTATGTAAGGTACTGTCTCAGCCTGAGTACTCAGACTTGAGGACGAGTCCAGAGGAAGTGAGGGAAGCGTGCCGAATATTTGACAAATTAGGAGATGGTATGGTGCAGGTAAATTCAAGACATTTTGTGTTGATACCAAATTTTACTTTGGAAAAAATTTAAATTATATCTGTGTCCCCAAATTTCAACGTAAAGTCAAGAAATTCTACAAGAATTGTGTAAAGACATGAATATAAAGTTTGAGTAGGAATAATTGCCAGGTAGAGAGTGTACTAGTAAGTTGTGTTCCCTTCAATGTCTATTTGCGTGCAATTAGAAATGATTGAACTAGCAAATGTTCTCTCCAAAAAAAACTGAGAAAATATTCATTCGTGATAAATGATTACTTATCTCCATTGTTATTGCAGACGCAAGACTTTGTCCAAGCCTTACGGTCACTAGGAGAACCTCTGTCTGAACCCATTTTGTCTTCTGTCTTGAGAGAAGTTGATCCAAATGGAGACAACCAGTTTAATATTGACAGTGAGTATATTAAAATCTACAGGTGTCAATAATTTGTTGAAATGGATTCCTGCGTTAGCATATCCAGGAGTGTCACAGACACTCTCCGGTGAGAAAGTCAAGGTCTAGAAAGTCAAGGTCTGCCATGGCCTTGTATTCTACACATTTTTCTCTTATCCGTATAATCGCCTTCTAAATTCTTAAGTGCTGTAAAGGATAAAAATGTTACAGGATTGGCAAATGGTGTTATGATGTAATTGCTCGTAAAAGTGCACTCTATTCAATACTATGCTTCCGTTTCATATACTTATCGGCCATCATTGAAGGAAACAAAAGCAAACCTGAAAGTATCACTCCATTGTTTTGTAAAATCATGTCTTTTAATTTTGTTTTCAGCTTTTGTAAACATTTTAATGAAACCAGAGGCTAGAAAGTAGAAGATGTTCCGCCAGACAACGAATCTCACCGAGCACGTGTAGCCTTTCACTTAGGACTTTAATCATTATTTTTCAAACATTTCAAATTTAATTAATGCTTCCTCTGAATGATAATGCGAGAACATATTCTTTGTTGGCGACCTGTTGAAATTTTATTAGCAACTCCGTCCTACTTTTATAGGATACTTTTAACGAATGTACACAAAGAAAAATATTTCAAATGGCTAAACTGCTGCAAAGATAAGGTATGTAGGCTTTTGTGTAACTACGGCAAAATGGGTATTGTACGTTTAGTTTAATTTTTAATTAGCAATAAGTATGCTAAGCATATCGTGGTTTATTGTATTTAAGATGTTTCAGATATTTATACATTTACAACAATTTAAATAAAATCACTAAGACATCGATCGAATTACTTCTTGCCTAACGCTTGAATTTGACCGTTCTGAGGGGACGTGTACTCCCGCCGATGCTTCCAATGTTTTCATTTCTTTTAGGGGTTTTAACCGAAGGGAGTGAAATTTTGATTTAAAATTTCAGTGAGCTGCTGACGTACTCCTGAAAGACCGTCAATATCTAAGCGTATTGAATTTACCTATCGGTTGGCTACGGCTTTAAGGACACAGAATTAAAACAGGTGAGGTATTGGGCAGTTTAGAGAACGTTTATCCCTTTGCAGCATCGTTCATTGTAACATACTTATGCCTGAGCAAATACGAAAATTTAGTTTCCAAAAGGAAATTTTACAATTTGGATCTTGTACAACCGTGGTGTTGTGAAACATTTACAATTTACAAATTGCCCTGAGCATTTGAACTGTACAAAAGGGTGGATTGACTGGTCGAATAACTTATCTTCGATGTGGTTAATATGCTTTTGAAAAAATTCAAAGTTAAGGAGAATACACGAGGATTCAGTTTCGCTCAAATTGAGGATGAAAATTACGTGTAGCTACAGGTGGCGTTATTGTTCGTACATAAGAACGTTATGACTTCAATATATTTGCGTATATGAAACAGTCACTTCTCCCTGTGTAAAGGTACACATAGGAGGGCCCACCATATAAGGTACGCAAACATGAAAGGCATGTTGTGCCACAAACAGTTGGTTATTTAGGTCAGTATTGGGCGTAACCTGATGAATCACACCATCTGTGACATACAGTCAAGTATAAACAGTTCAACATGGCCGGGGTAAGACAATTTTATTATTAAAACTTTAACATATGCATGGGTTATGTAATTTTTTTCTTTAAAATGAAAGCCTAATATAGTAGTAGCAATCTTGACATTGTTACTGTTACGTTTCTTTCCAAGAAAATTTGCGATGGAAAGATTTTAAGGCATATAAAATGATACTGCAATATAGATACAATGTGTTCACTTAGCATTGAATGCATGATAATTAAAACTGATCATGTAATTCACTCGCATGTATATGCATGTCTAGAAATCGATATCGATTAAAGCAATCAATAACTGATCAATAGAAAAACTTACATGTATTTGTATTGTTTTCCACAAATATGTCGATAAATATGCCCGTTACGGCTTCTATTCACAAATTTCTGTTTCCATGCAAAATTATGCTAATGTCCATAAGTAGATTTTTTGTCTATTTTTCACCAAAGAGATCCATATTTTGTTTTCAAAGCTAGGTTTAATATTTTTGTTTTTGAACATTAGATTTACGGAGGGGTAAGTAAACATTGATAGTGAATGTTATGTAGTTGGTTTTTTCTATCATTGTTACTGTTTTGTAGTTGATGTGCTTCAAGAGCGTTAAGTAGGAAATACATGTAATAAGAATTATCTTTAAAAAGCTTAAGCCAATTAAAGAATTCAGCAGCCAAACCCCACGAGCTTAGCAAAAGAAAAAAAGTGAAGCTATTATCCACAATTTCCAACTTTTTTTTATTTCAGATGATGATTTAGAGATTATTCCTATTCGGTATTTTTACTTAGTCAAAAATTGAATTGCAAAAAAATCCAACATAACTTAATGAAAAGTTTGTAAAATTTAATAAATTCAATCATCAGAATGCAAAGCGAATGGGAATTAGCGCAAATCGTGTACTGAACGTTTTTGTGTGATTTACATCATTGCTGTGTCACAAAGATCAATTTGCACAAATTAAATTGCATTGTTGGTCCAATTTGTTCCATGAAATTACCCAATTTGTTGGTGCATAGTATATTTGTAGTCATTTTACACTTGGTGCCATGGTATAGTGCGTTTTATAAATGTAAGAGAACGTAATTACTCTTAACTACCAGGTTTTATATAAAATTTTCGACTGCCACTCTCCTAAAAAATTAATAAAAGAGGATTAATTAAAATTAATATATATAGTTACATACCACGGATAGGTATTCCGTAACATATTGAATATTTTGATTAATATTATTCTGCTTTGATTTCCAGACACCAGTAAAACTTACAAATGCACACATCCAAAGTAAGTACATTTGTATTCAGTACAATGCTTATTGAATAAAATAAAATGAAATTGCTAAAGTTTAATATGGGAATTTGTAACATGTCAATCAAGATTGACAGTTGATTTAGGATGACTCGATGCGTCATAACCCCAACCATGTTTACAAATAATCATGATGCTTATGCACAAAAAACTTGTCTTGAGCAGTGCCCTTCTTGGGCCTTTATAAACTTTACTAGATGCATTTATGTTTATTTCACCTGTTTTGGACGGCTTACCTACCTTTTACGATTCAAGTTGTAAAAAAATATGGTACCGTTCATTACAGGTTGTACTGTGTAACATTTGCTGAATTTACTCCAGAATTAAGAGAAACAATACCTTTGTCCTTTACTTTATCCGTTTAATATTTAGCATTACGTACTTCTTTCTTCGTATTACAGAGCTGCGTGAAGCTTTCAAGCTGCACGACTATGACATGGATGGTAAGATTTTCGAGGCGGATGTAGGATCGTGCATACGTTCTGTCCCCGGACTCAAACCATCACAACATGAAATAGACGAAATCAAGGCTTACATGGAAAGAGGAGGTATGTTTTATGAAAATGGACCTATAAATAGCTGCACAAGAGTCATTCTCACGACTTCCTTTAATTCGGACTTTTAAACTACTTTATTTACTGTTCGATAAAGAAATGGCGTTCAGGATAAACAAGACGAACCTAAAGAAATTATTTTATTGTAGACGGCACCATTGGTCTCGACGCACTGGTACAATTAGTCAGCGACAAAATAACGGACCCAGAACCACAATCAGCAGATCAGCTGTCTGAACTTTTCAGAATGTTTGACAGGGTGAGCGGAGCAAAATAATATCAGCTAAATTTAGAATATTTTAAATTTATAAACCTGCAATTAGGGTGATCCTTTATGTTCATTAGCCGGTGATTTGAGGAAAAAGAACAATGGAATTTCAGACAAAAGTCAAATTGATTGGAAAATATTGTCATGTCACATGCTGCGACAGCATCCTCTGGGTCGAGTTGACAATTAAATTATTTATTTGTTTATGTTTTTCTCTTTTTTTTTTCCTTTTGCTTTTCGCAAAACAACAAAAAAACTAGCCTAAAACAGAAAGAATACATTTCTAGTTCTTATGTAGTTCTTATGTCGATGTACATTACACCAACATTACATTATGTTTCTCAGGATAACAAAGGGGTTGTATCGGAAGAACAAGCCAAATTACTCTTGTGTCGTGGTGGTGAAAAGTTGAGTGACGAACAGTGTGAAGATATATTCAGATTAACTCAATGTAAAGTGAGAGGCGGTATAGACTATAAAAGTAAGTGCAAAGACTAGCGTGTGTAATTCTAATATTTTTAATTGCATTTTTTCTTGTACGATAATTCTCTGTAAACTGTGGGACAGAAATACAGTTAGTTGGAACCTTTTCTGAAGTTTCTATCTCTTCATCAAAACAATGAACCCCAATAGCATTTATGATTGTTAACGTCTAAAAGAGAAATTGTATCGTGTTTCTTATAAATTTATTTGAAAATATATATTTACTGTCATCTGTTTTTCTTTCAGAACTATGCAGAGAAGTTATGAGTTTGTGATATCGATGTTTTCAAGTTACTGTTGTTCTTAAAAGAAATGACATAAACAATTATTTATTAATTGCCGAATGAAAAGAATTACCGTCTTTTTGTTTTGTTAACTATATGTATCTTGTTGAATGTTAAAATTTAAAAATCACAACTAAAGTAAAGACCAGTTTTATTGATAACAAATACCGAACAAAAACATTTATGTTCATTTACAACAACTTAGATAATATTTCTGTGAAACTATGAAATTGACAAAAAATATGTTACTTGTAATTGTCAATTTTAAATCCGAATAAACCTTAAGTGAATCTCGTGTAAATATGGTCACTTCACAAGCTTCATAAAATCTGAAAGAATAAAATACATGTATTGCTGGCAATTAATTTCATTCACATTTTATACATTATGAGATAAATAAAACGAGTGAAAATAATACAGCATAGTAGTTCCTAAGTACTGTATTGTGCGAAAGGTTATATTTTTTCAATTTATTGAAATGTTTAATCGCAGCAAAAATCTGCATTAAGAGAACTGCCCACTAAGAAGTGCACAAGTAGCCAATGCAACATTCGTTCAAACCACCATCTTGGCTGGTGAGCAACAGGAATAGGTGTATATGTAACAGTTAATTACTGTTAACCAATGACCATGACACCCAATGCAGATTAGTAAATTGAAATTGTACCTTCTAAAGAAACTTGTCCATCGCCGTCAGTGTCCACGGAGCGAATCATCTCATATATTTCATCATCGTTTAAATCAGTTCCCATATCAGACATTAGTTCTGCTAGATCTTCTCCTGCCATTGGCAAAACACTAGATTATTTTCTTGCATACCTGAAGCTTGTATAGTATTTGTACCTGCTTATACTACGTAACCTAATACCAAACATCAATGTAATTTGTATCATTCAAATTTTATTATTCAAAGTCACGTAGACAAATGTGAACAATTAATGCTGTGCCCTCTTTCGTTGGAGTTGGAATATTCCTTATACCAAGCTACTTATATTGTTGTACTCTTTGACCGTTCTACAAATGCTTTATTTTGGAGCTTCCACTTCTGTCCTTGAGATCAATAAAAATTATTAAGGGAATTTATCTCACTAATGATATTACCGTTTCTAAAGTAAACGTGGTTTGAGAATTTACCTGAGAGAATGCTCACCTGTAATGAACCCTTTATTGCTGTGGTCAAAGGCTTTAAACGCCGTTTTGATCTCATCATCTGTATCTTTCTCTCGGATCTTTTTAGACATCATAGCGGCAAACTCTTCAAACTCTATTGTTCCATTTCCTATAAATAATAATAAATTACTGTGCATGTTGAAAATTATATTACTTGAATGCAGATAAAGCACATTAATTTAGATCTCCACCAATTGGCTATTTTTTTTAAATGCTGATATGTCTTTCACATTGTAATTTAACTTTAAGTTAAATTCAGATTCTGATAATTTCTATCAGATTGAACTTGATGATATTAGTATTATCATGGGCATATAAATGTTGGAATGTGTTCAAACCATCATGGAGGTTACAGGGTGAATATGTCAATTCAATAGATGTGAAGCCAGAAGGTTGTCCTTTGTGAGTCTGTTATCGTGGTTAACACCTAAATATAGATGTCCTACAATATTACCATCATCGTCAACAGCATTTATAAGATCCTGAACCTCAGCTTCGGTTGGATTCTGTCCCAAAGTCCTCATGACTCGAAATAATTTCTTTGTTGTAATTTTGTCTTCATTTTCCAAATCGACCACTTCAAAAGCTTCTTTTAAATCTGTATGTAACATGCAAGGAATTTGTTAAACCAGGAAACATCCCAATATAGTTAAATCATCAAACTTGTAATTCAATCTGTGAAAGCAGATCGGATTACATTTTCTAATGTCGATAAACAATCCTTTAGATAAACTCTATACAAAGCAATTAGCACGATTATTGCTGTCACCAGACAATATTTCAGTTTGTAAGAGGATATTTTTACCTGACAATTCAGATGGAGTGAAGTTGTCCAGAACGGAAGATTCGGTATCACTATCACCATCCGCCTGTAAATATTATAAATATTTCTGGATTGTTCTATTCTTCACGTGTTTTTTTTTAAACTACACAATTGTCATTTACTTCAATATTAAAAACACGATAAAAAAAACCATACAAACCATAATATTAGTATTGTTGTAGCTAGAACAAGTGTAAGAGAATATTCCTTTGTAATTCCAATGTTAAAGGTCTCAATGTTAAGTAGGTTTCATTTCTAGTAAAGCACTAACGTGAAGTGCAGAGATAATTTGATCATATTAAGCTTCGCGAGCATTATAAAACTAGACTAGACATGCCAATGTATTGCTATTCGTCACACTTCATTTGACTTAAA
Source organism: Haplosyllis anthogorgicola (assembly GCA_038406195.1). NCBI lineage: Eukaryota > Metazoa > Annelida > Polychaeta > Phyllodocida > Syllidae > Haplosyllis > Haplosyllis anthogorgicola. The sequence continues at coordinate 2,615 of JBCAUI010535695.1, read as the reverse complement.
TGCCACATACCGTGGGAAGGATACAATAAGGAGGTAATCCAAGATAATAATAAACAAAATAAAAATGATTTTAGTATCAAAAGATCAGCGCATTGAGCCATTGAGGGTTTTTATTTCATTCTCTACCAAATCTACCTAATTTTCCACACATGAACTGTCTGATTTTTAAACTGATTTTTGTCTCAAGACAATTTTCAGTTTAGGTTAATACTAATTTCAGTACAATGATGGAATGTTGTTCGAGACTAAATTCAGTCCTTGCACCAAAAAATTACCAAGAAGCTTACGTTTAAATTGATAGCAATTCAAACAGAAAAGGTTAGCAATAGAGAAAGTCAATTGACATGTCTGGAAAATTTGGTGGATTAGGTAGATTTAGTAGATTAGGTAGACGAAATTAATGAGAAAACCTGGAATTAATTTGAAGCAGATCTTCTTGACCCCCAGGTACATTGCTGACTTCCAGCTTATCAGTTCAAACAAAGAAAATGGGGGAAAAGGAATGAAAAATTTGACTTCCATAAAAAGAGAACATAACTTTTCAAATGAAATAAGCATACTGATAAGTATTATGTGTTTACCAAATGTCTCTTTTTTAATGTTTTGTTGTTTATTTGATGATATACATATATATATCATAAACATAAACACAAAGTTTACAGTTTCATCTACAACGTTTATTTAAATATGAATTTACAACACCTTTTAAATCCTCGACACTTGTTTCATTGCAATGCTTGTCTGTGTTAACAAGACCAAAGTAATGATGCCCCAACAGATGTGCTAGGTTTCTGTAACAAAGGTTGAAATTTAAAGCCTGTATTGTTTTGCGTTTATCTGCCATAATTGTTGCAGGGTTTGACACTTTCAGGTTGTCATGATTGTAACACAATCCCTCGATAATAAAAGTTTCTGGTTTACTGAACATCATGTTGGTCAATCCTGCTCCATGAGGAGCAACTATCATAACCGCCTCATGAAATAGTCGTATTGTATCCAGAATAGTGGGAATGTTATCATCTGAAAACACCTTCACATCTATGGGAAATTTCGACTCGAGTTCTTTTAACATGTTGTGAATTTTTCCATGATGGTGAAATCTTCTCTTTGATGATCTTTTGATCAGTATCAGGTTTTGTCTTTTTGGTTTTCTTCTTGCTCGAGGTTGATGATTCCTTTGTTCCTTTGCCATCTCTTTGCTTAATGAATGCTTCTGCAGTGACCCTTGGTTTTGTGCCAACAACCTCAAAAGCTGTATATTGAAGGCATTTGGAGTACCACACTTCATTCCATTTGGAACATAAAGAATCCTTGCCCTTGCTGGCCCCTCTATAATTCTGTCACTGTCTATATGAAATAAGCTCATCATCTTTATGAGAAATTTTGGTCTTGCAGCAACATGAATCATAATGTCTTTGTTCCTTTGGAGAAAGGTGAGATATGGTGCGAGTCTGCTCATCTCCTCCACAATTGCATGGTAGTATCCATCTCCCCAAAACTGAGCAACACTGAAAACTTCATCAAAGATAGGTATCCTGCTCAGATAGTTTTGAGGCTGTTCATTGGGTTTCAAGTTTGGTTGACACCTCAAAGGCACAAGTTTTAGATTCCGTACATAAACATCTCCAAGCCTGTCAACAAAAGCATTCCTCATGATGTGAATGAAAGAAACAATCATAGGTTTCTCCGGGGAGTGTTTTTCAGGGTAACCAAAGGCAGAAAAGGCAGACAATTCCAGATGCCGAATTGGTAACATTTTCGTACCCGACGCACAGCTGGTACCGTAAATAACCCTGGAGTCTTGGGATGGGTATTCATTTCCAGTTGAATGTGCGGAAACAAATTCACAATTATTTGAATTATAATCAAATGCATTATTTGAAAATGTTGATAGTACTCTTGGTTCGACGTGAAGTTCGACAGTTTTGACAAAGCCGTAAGGATTCAACTTTTCCAAGTACTCTTTGCTTTCAGCATACATGACTCGCTGGCCTGACTGTCCTCCAAAAGTCCAAGCCAAGTCCGTTCTCAACATTTTGGTTAATGTATTATTCCTCACCAATCGTAATTTATCCGTGAACTGTTTTAATACGGTGTTGTACTCAAAGTGTTTGGAATGCTGGATTTTTGTTGAATGTCTCCTGTTCCTCATCAGATAGGTCACGACAATCTCTCTGTAATTAGGTGCATTCTTCCTAAACGTTGGCATAACACCTGATGGAGCATTGATGTTGGTATGTAGGATGGCAAAGAAAGATTCCTTTGGAATTATTATAATATGTCTGCTGGTCATTTGCCCCATATATAACAAATGAAACAGTGAATACAGACATATGATAACTAAAACCTGTAAAACATTTAAAGTCATGGTTTACAGCCAAGGTTTGATATTCCATCACCAAAACTGTGTGCAGTGCCTTGCTGGTCAATGAATTTTAAGAAATAAGACATTTGGTTTATTTGTTTATTAGTCTATCACGTGAAGCGTCGATAGACTTCTGTGGACGGCAAGGTGGTTTTGCTATGAAGTCAGAAATTGAGGACGAGGTGTTGGGGATGAGGTGTGGGGATGGACCCCCCCCCCAGGTGAGGACGAGGTGTTGGGGATGAGGTGT
>JBCAUI010535694.1:0-23643 GCA_038406195.1 Haplosyllis anthogorgicola | reverse complement strand
TAGTCCTGGAAAAGTACTGGAATTTGACAATTTTATTAAAAATCCTGGAAAAATCATAGGTATCCTGGAAAAATGACTGTACCATGGACAGTTATATCCATTTTTCAATTTTACTAGTTTTTACAAAGTACTTGGAAAAGTAACCAGAAATGGTACAATGACTTATGGTTGGCTATAAGGGTAGGATTACTTTTGGGTAGTGTAAAATAGGTAATGTAAGCATTTTACCCAAAGGTATTTGGAGGCCACATTAATTAAAAAAAGAATATTATACCTGGAATTTTACTTTAAGATCCTGGGAAAACCCTGAAATTTTGTCAATGCCAGAAAGTGGGAACCCTGAACATTGCTGATTATGGCATACTGTTCTATGTTAAGAGTCATTCAGTACTGCTCTGGTACGGTTGGATTCATTCATGGCGTACTGGCACAACAGGGTGTCACCATATAACAGGATTTGACTGTGTAACACAGAGAGACGGAGGTTTGAACGACACGCGACGTTCTGCTTCTCCCACACACAACATCCTCATCCTATTGATTGTCTCCATCCAGGTCCAGTTCACGGCCTTTTGTGGCATGTTGTGCGTGCGTGCGTGTATGCGTGCAATTAATCCTTTTATTGTGTGTGTGCATGTTTGTGTATGTGTGTATGCATGCAGTAACGAATCGGCATGATTCTCAATACGGAGCCGAAGATTCGCTGGTCACCGCCCCCCTCACAAGGCAGATTTACGGATACTTTACTGGCTTGTGCGTGTGCGTGTGCGTGTGCGTGTGCGTGTGCGTGTGAAATGAGTACCTTCCGGATGCTACAAAGTCAGAATCGGAATGATATTTAATACGAACGAAATAGCCTAACTGCTGGGACCTGTTTGGCGAGAGGTCAGTATTGTTCTCGACGGGGCCCGTAACTCGTTTCAGGCAAATACGACGGGAAATGAGCGATAATAGCAGGTACGGGGGCTGCACGGTTTGTAGCCCATGGGCTTCATTCGCGACTCCTTAATAGACTGACCTCTCATGTGAGGACAATTTGGAGCCATTATCGATGCTCGTGCGTAGACAAACGGATTATTATCAGTCCAAATCTGACTCAAGATTTGTGGTTTAAACAACCGAAAAAGAAAGGTGAACTGCCGCCCAAAAATTACGGAGAAAGGTTGTATATACCTCCATTAACCCTTAAGCGATATACAACCTAACTTCTTGTTAGAGGACTCGCCTAACTATTGGTATTCTTCACATTTCGATATGTAGTCAAATCTATCTTGTCACAAAGCAAGCGGAATTCGGATTGATCATTTACAAGATTTCAGAAAGTGAAAGTTATGGGCAGACCTTATAAAGCATCAAGCTAAAGTGAATTATTATTATTTAATTGTCGCACTTTTGATTATTTTCAAATATATTTTCTCAGTGTCAACTACTGGGTTTAAAAGCCAGATATTTACTCAAATTAATTATAATAGACCAGCCCGATAACTCGTATTTGGGAGCAGGTACTTCTTTCGACCAACTTCAATCTCTCAACTAAGGTTTATACCCACATCTCGTTTTGTATTTGCACGTTTCCAATAGTATTTGACTGTATTTGGTCGTGTTTTTATCTGTTCCTACGAGATATAGTGTAAATAATTAAACGGTGCTGGAAAAGATTGTGCGCTGCAGATATTTTATTTATTAACACCTTGTCACGTAATACCGTGTCTCAGTGGACAGTAGCACATGTCACAGTAGCAAGGTTAAGTTACAAGGCATTTTGTACGTCTCAGCAGACGCGAGAAATCATAAGATTCTACCTCAGCAGCTAACGTAGACTCTGGCGATTTCATGCGATACATTTTGCCGTTTGACATTACATGGATTTTTTTCTAATTACACTCCTTCAAACGTAAGCATGTATGCATGACACGTACGGAAACGTGTGATTTGACCTCTCTGCTCGTGTCACATGCGGTAGTAGTGAACTGTCTGCCACCTCGGCAGTGTTCATTTACGTTCTGGGGTACACAGAAGTCTGTAAAGTGTTATTAATACATTTATAGGCCAATTTCTTTTGTTCCAAAGTCAACATTATTTTATTGAATGCACCGTAAGTGATCATTAAAGATGAAAGAATAGAAGTAGTCACGTCTGCACGGTCATTTGGGCATTAGCCACCGGAGAGATCACACCCATACATGGACATAGAAGGCTGGACTAGTGCATGAAGGCCGGATGTTCAATGTGCAGTGACGGGAAGAAATGAATAAATTAGTCTGCAAAGTTTGCCTTTAAAAGTGGCTCTTGCTCCAACTGACTGGTCACACAGTGAAAGCATTCAGACCTATTGTGAATGTGACACTTCCATTGTGACTAATTGCAATCCATATTGTCTCAATGCTCTCAGTTGAACTGGTGTCAAAAAAGTTGACATCTCATAATTCAAGATGGTCATCCCCCAATAAATTTCTTCTGGTCAATACTGGGCTACCACCATTGCCTGTTTCGTTTGGGTACAAGAAAAAAGCTTCTTTCATCTTTAATAGCTCCAGAGAGTAGGCAAAGTGGCAATTGACCAACTGCAATTGGTATTAACACCTATTGCAATTAAGAACAATGTGATGTCAAACATGCGAAAGAGGCATTTATTTCCCACTTGGGAAAGTTTTATTTAATTGTTTTCTTAAAATTCTGAGTAATTAAAGTTTTAATATGCTCTGTTTACCGTCTTGACACATTTTTCGCCAACTATCGTGTATCCATCGGTAGCACAGCTGGTACATGTGGAAGCGTCGGAGCAGTCGGCACACGACGGGTGACAACCTGAAGCACAAAAAGAAAGAAAATCAAGCATGTATCATATCTATAATTTGAGGCTTGTTCAAGGCTCAAGTAGTACCTTCATGGGTGCGTTCGAGTTTTCAAACTGAAAGCCCATTTATAGAACCTTAACAGTTTGGGGAATCGGTGCTCGATTTAACCCCATTTTCATGATTTATTCCCTTCAGGAGAAATTTGGGACCATTTATTTAACTGGCTACAATCTAATTTCAAAATATTCCACCTGGACCTAGAAAGTTCATGGATCCAGGTTGACATCCATATTCCTGGCTGTTCTTGAGATTAAGTGGTCCCAATATTTTTTAATAATTAAATCATGATAAAATTGCCTTTCCTTATCTTTTGTAATGGTCGCATGATTTTGTACCTCGGAATAAATCGCGACAGGTGAAATAAATCGAGCATCGATTCTCCACACTGCTGAAGGAATAACAACGAAAAAGATAGACTAGTAGCGACATCTTCCTTCTTTCATTGAAAGAACATCTAGCACCTACTGCCATCTTCCAATCCCTGGGATGGACAATTGTTAGGATAATATTTTCTCCAAGGCATTGATGACACCAACATATTGTCTGGTTTCTGGCATCATTGGAAGCAGTATCAAGTCTATTTTTCAACATGGTGGACTGCTAGGTGGCAGACCCACTAGGGGCAGGCAGACAGCGAAAAAGAAGTAGACGTTTACTCACTTTCCCACGTTGCAGAACTTCCGCTTCCGATCTTGTACCATCCGGTGTGACAAGTCTCACACCAACCCGAATCAGAGCACGTCTTACATATTTCGTCACATTCTGTTAAAGCAAGAAATGTTTATCTATTTATTTGTTTATTTGTTATCTCGACCACAAAATGATGTGGGTTTTATGCGAATCCAAACGTTTCCTAAAATTGAGGTCAGGGCTAATCTGGTCCTCATGTCTCCTTTCGGATAGTAGCGAGAAAATCACTTCCTGGTAATTGATAATTGAAAATTTACATGCTGTTTGGGGAGCGGCCATATTCTGGTTAAAAATAAGAGATAGACCAGGGAATCTAGTCTAGTGGGGCTGTAATTTTTTGCAGGAAAATGCTCATCAGGAACACTAAACTTGACAACCAGTAGGTGTCACCACCTTACGCCATAACTAGATAAACAATGGGTGGCACTGACCGGAAGAAAAATCTCACGAGCAACACCACACCAGAGTAGGTCAGATCGCAAATATTCTTTGATTTCTTAAAGGGGCGATAACGCAACACCACACTAAGAGGGCTCGCCTTTGTCGCAAAAACGCATAAAAAATAAAATAATATCCACAAAATATGTATAAAATCGAAAAATAATTGGGGGCGTCCGGGTCTTGCACCCCGTCTCACATGGATCCACCCCTGAACACTACTTACCCGAGCATGATGTTCCGTTCATGTAATACCCATCGTAACATGTAACACAGTCGCTAGCAGTGCTATTCGTGCAAGTCTTACATGAATCGTCGCAGGCTACAAAATTAGTGTCATTTTTATCTCTCACACCATTGGAGTTAGATTTAATAAGAACATAAAAAGAGATGTATTTTTTAATATAATAATTTATTTTGATCACTTTTGCGTCTATTGAAGTTTCAGACACAATAGCAATATGATTTGTGTGCTTGCGTTGGCATGAAAAAATAACAGCGCACTTGAAACAGCTTAGTGTTTCTGTTAGTGTTTCTTTGAATAGAACGGTGCGAGATAGTGACGAATTCTATTCATTTCTTAAATAGTCGCACGGCAAATTCATTGCGAAAATCATAACATAATGATTCAAGTTGATCAAATCTGTTTCTTGTGTGTTCCTCTTATAACTGAATAAAACATTTGTATCGGACCAACATTCTGGTTGTGAGATGAATTTGTACGTACCTCCAGCACAGTTACTGTCAGAAACAGTAATGTAGCATCCAAGGGGCCACTACACTGGTACAGTCTTGAGCATTGCAATCATCACCTGAAGTATTTGAATTGAGGTTTGATTATGCACGATTTACGTATTTATCTTAATTTTTTTCGCAAAACCAAACTTTGCTACCAATGGTAGCCATGGTTGGCTGACCTGTCCTAAAGGATACCTGATAAAGGCCACGGGTTTGATGCATGTATCTTGTCAACGTTGAGGTCAAAGGTACACAAATGTGATTTTTTATTCAAGAGAAATTTATCAAATGTCCAGATCGAAATGGTAGTAATTATTCATTTGGAACACTAAGCTAATCAAAGTTATTTGTTAATGTTCATTCTCACAAAATAGACTTCCATACTGTCTTGTTCGAAGTGTGACCAAATGCGGAACCCAATTCAATAGCCAGCAATGTAACATCGGTCAATGGTCAAAGGGGGCGCCGCCGACACCCGCCCCTCTAACAACCCAAATTCTTTCATTTTCATAGAGTTTTGGAGGAAAGTATCAAAAAGCGTCCCCTACAAGCACATGAAGGCGCTGGGGCGCCACCTCCAACAAGAAATCCTGGATCCGCCCCTGATTTCATTTCATTTTATTAGTTACAATGGTTTCCCAGGGTAAGTGGCCAATTTTCCTTTTTATTTTGATGAGATACAAACATTTGGCTTTGTGACTGTCTGATGAACTGTGTTATCTCCCTATAAGTCATCCCAACCTACAACATCTCAGTTTGCAGCTCAGTCAGCAGTTTACAGCTATTAGACTAACGAGTTACATGAAAAACCGTTTCTTGCAAATGCTGTAATAGACAATACTTACGGGCTGCACAGCTTGGAGCATTGTCTTGAGCGTATCCTCCGCTGTGGCATGTCAAGCAGTTGGCAGTGTCGTTACATGTTGCGCATTGAGGTCCACATCCTGAAAAGTAACGATTAACATGCCTTTAAAACCCATGGGCAGAGCCACTCGAAGTCCAAAACAGGGTACCAGTGGCCCCAGAAATGGTTGCGCGCTAGTCCCAGATGAGGGACTGCGGTGGTTGATATTGAAAAAAAATTAAAAGAAAGACAAAAAGGATCAATTTGTTAGTTCTGATAAAAATAAACAAACCATCAACCATCAATCAGTGAAAATTATTAATATATCAGAAATAATATGTGATACTATAAAATCTTATGGAATTTGGATGAAAGTCAAATAGGTCAAGTAGATGCCAAATACACTTGAATTTAGATAGAAAATCCTAAGGGGAATATACATAAATAAATCAGAAGATTCTCATTTTTAAACGAGACAGCCTTAAAAAGGTTGTTGTCCGTCCATTAAATATTTTCTGAACGAACTTCAGCGCCCCTGCCCCATGTTGCTAATGTCATGAATATGATAACGCTCTATTTTATGATGTCATCTTGTGCCGTCATTTTGGACGAAGTTATTTTTATAGGCTGAAGATTCCATCTATCATTCAATAGACATTTAGTCACGGTCTTCTCTAACTTACGGGAACAAGAGCTGCTATCCAAGAAGAAACCATCGTAGCACGATTCACACTCGTCTGCAGCTGGACCTGTTCGCGTCACGCATGTCTCATTGCATTCTGCCATAAATAACTTAGAGGCTTACAGCCAGGTTAAGTCTTTTTAAAAAAGCATTAAGTTACTCTGGCGCATCAAAACATTCCGAATCTTGCCTAAAATACTGTGTCACATAAGGGCCGAGGCGGAGAATAAGAAATGTTACAGACAAGACAACAGGGATAATAATCGGCTTGGGATTTGTCTGCTGGATGACAGGTGACCAGTGATTTGTAACCAGTTTCAATTGAATTTTCCCAGATAATATTAGATATTTAAACGTTGAGAAACCGCAACCATTAGCTCAGAATTAGCTCAGCATAAAATTCAATTGTTGCGGTGCTCTTAACTTTTTAACAGTAATTTCATGATCTAACAGACACATTTTGGCACAGCTGTGACATGAAGCTGAATGTTAATGTGCAGTGATCCCTACTTTATTTCATCCGGATATTTAGGTATCATAGATCTTAAGCAAATGAAGTAGAGATAACTGCACACTTATATTTGTGTTAAAATTTGTCCATGGGAAAATTAATGGTTATTGGTTACGAATCATGAGCCATCACTTTGATAAATCCAAGTCCGATTCCCCAACCTGACAATGTGTTTCGATTCTGTTAATTATAACAACAACTAACAAGTTTCATTTGCAGATTCAAAGGGGGCGCCGCCGATACGCGCCCCCTCCAACAGCCCAAAATTCTTTCATTTTCATAAGGTTTTGGAGGAAAGCATCAAAAAGCGTCCCCTACAAGCACATGAAGGCGCTGGGGCACCACCTAGAACAAGAAATCCTGGATCCGTCCCTGATTTCATTAGTTTGTGCGCAAACAAAATATGTAAATACTTTTGCACTTCCCGCTCTCCAGGTAATAACCATTTTCACACGACTGACAGTCGCTGGCAGAAGAACCATTGCAGGTCTTGCACATGGCGTCGCATGCTACAACACAAAAAGGATAAGTTTCAAGTGAAAGTGATTTTGAGATACGGAACCAGAAAATTCTTTCAGGTTTGGAACAATAAATAAATCCGGATGATACTGGAGTTACAAAAATCGACAACAAGTTGTGACAATTTAAAGCTTTATGATAAGGTTAACTGACCTTGGCATCCACTATCATAACAGCCGTCGACACTGGGGCAGGCATCACCCTCATCAGTTGCAATTGTAATCTGAATTACACAATCACGTTCGGTACTTTTTATTCACATTTCAGATCGATTATCTTTTTTATTTCAATAGCAATTTTCAAAGCACCATACAATGTATATGGGACCAACAGTTACACAGGTAAATTTGTTTTCGCACAAATAGTGACACACCAAGTTTCGGATCACAATTTTTTCGATGGACAATTTTTGCTCTCCTGCAACCTATGCAACTCAATGATTGTATTTCCTTCAAAATGTATTATTAAAGTACTGAAATTGGTATGTTTCTATCCTATCTAATTGGACAAATTAGATTGAGTACGAATTAAGGAAAGCCTCTATTGTAAATTGCAGCATTCCGGCTGATACAGAAAACACCACAAAGGTATGTGATAGATTTGGGGATATAAAGGTGCCCAGAACAAACATTTGAACCATTGATAAGGTTCATGCATGAAAGCATTAAATAAAACCTAAGAAACTAACACTTTTGGAACAATAGAATTTAACGGTGTACTTTGATACTCATCAAATTTCATGATAATACTGTTGCTTTTGTAAACTTTACACTTTCTGGTTTTCAGTTATTATATTTTGCAAATTCTCATCTGTGTAACTGTTTTACTTACGCCCACTCGCGACATAACTGGTACAGCTGTTCGCGCCCCAGAACATGTTTCACAACCGTCAGTGAGACTGCACCCTGAAAAGCACAATGACTAAACGGTAAAATTCTTCGACTTAACATACAGCTCCTTTAGGTCAATACTGGTCATCAAGTCACAGTGCAGGGACATCCTGAATCCGCTGTACATCCCATGCACTTAGTCCTGTCCAAAATTTGCCAGTTCCAATTTTACACATTAGTGTAATTTGGATGTTGATGTTAGTGACTTTCGAAAATGAGTCTTGTTTTGCCTGTATCTTTCTTTATTGTCACGCAGTTTAGCCCATTTTCTCTAAAAGAATAGTTCTAATTCAATACGTTCAAAATAGTAAAACTTGTCACCTCGTAAAAACAGTGTTGTTTTCGGGTAACATGCTTCCATGTTGGTGCAAAGTTAATTCCAAAATTAACAGAAAATATTCTATATTCAGGGTGGTGAAACTGTCTTATCGCTATCTCCAAGGATGGGATAAAGATATGAAACAGACAACTAAACCGCATTTAAATGAAATGTATTTCTTACCGTAATAGCTATTTAATTCAGAAATAGATGCAGAACTTTAAGAGTACCTGAAGCATTAAAACTTTAGATTGGGTTCGTTTCACCACACTGGTATTGCCATTGATCTTTATTCCTACTAGATGGAGGCTATCCTTTGCACGGGAAAACGTGCCAGGGTTCCGTCTAGTTCAATTAAAAAACTTTGTTTAAGAGATCGGAACTATTTATAATAACACTACGCACGTGAGCACGTCGTTTCGTCCACAAACCAGCCGTCGTAGCAGGAATCACACGTATCAGAACCCCCGTCACACGTCTTGCATGGCACGTTACACTCTAAAATTGAACACATGCGTCAGGGAATATTTAATAGGACTGTTGCAAGTCTAAAAGGTCATTTAAAGTCGGTGCAGATCTGTCTTGTAGATCATTGGATCCCAAGAACCTGCCTTTTGACACAATTCAAATAAGAAGGAAGCAGTATTAGAGAGGTGCATTGTAAAATACATTAGAACAAAATTACCCGCCTCGTTACATTAGATTTTGTTGAGGGCCTCTATTCTACGTTGAAAAGATCTACCATAAAGACTATTGTGAGTAAAGTATTGTGCTTCTCATAGTACATTCTGCGGCGGTATAAAATAGGAAGGGAACTCATTCAATCTTGGTATGAGCATGGACCATGATCCATGGTATGAGTAATTACCACTTAAATCAAGTCAACACTGGTTTCTGTGTCTTGTGCTGGTTCCAATTTTACACCTTAGTGAAGTGCCGTTGTGATTAATTGAGATTTACCAAACATCTCAACCGACGGCATCGCGAGTCAAACACACTAGGCAGTTCCAAATCGCTGAGCAGCTCACCACTGCATAGGGAGTTCAAATCCTGGTATGTGAGAGGAACCCAGCCAGCCATGCCGTGTACATGCTCATACAGTGTACATCTCTATGGAAAGGCAGGTGTCGCACCAGACGTGCCCGTCAGGGTCACGGCATGCAAACAAGTAAGAGTGCTGGTGACAGATCCACACTGGATTTAAAACCAATGGGGATGGTCACATGAAGTCGTCATCAGCGGCTCCACAAATGGACCCTGGTCCAACAAAGAATTAAAAAAGAAAACAATTAAAACGTCTGTACTTACCGCTGCAAGTGCCGACACCATCTCCGCTGGAATCGTCCAGATACTCTCGGATTTGACATTCCGTGTAATCGTCAGTTTCCAGCGCTGCACGGCACGCACCCGCTTGGGCAATCTGAAAAAGAAATACGACAGCGATATCACGGCCATTTTCTTGAATTGTGGAGTGTTACCAATAGAAATGTAAGCACAGCAAATTTGGTGCAATATATTGTGCCAACATCCATGACATTATCTGCTTTGGAGACCAGTCTGTCAGGGCAGAGAAGTCATGACACCTTATACCAGCCTTCAAGTCCTAAAGCTGGTGTGCAGGTGTGTAATTTGTTACCGACAAATGGGCTACCAACATTCGCCAGGTAACACCATGATCGTTTTAATTGCACATTTGCATAATTTAAGTTGCCGACAGAGTATGTCCCGTATTTTGTATGGAAACATTACACAACATTATAGACTCTAACAAAATGAAATGTTTAAGCAAATAAACAATGGCATAACAAGAAAACTCTACCTGAACAGGATCCAACTCCGTCGTTATTTGCGTCGTTGAGGTATTTTCCGCAAGGACAGGAAGTGCAGTGTGATGTAGAGCTTCCGGTACAAGTGGTACAGGCATCGTTACAGGCTGAAAGCAAAGGAGACGATCAGTAAACTTTATATGTGAGACTCTGAAAGTCGGGTATGTCATAAATCAATACAGTAAAACTCCTCATTTACGGCCACTCTTCTTTACGGCCACTCCTAGTTTATGGCCATGTTGGCTCCAGACATTTTCTTCAAAACTGTATCAAAATGCAGTCCTCCTTTACGGCCACTCCTACTACAGGGCCAAATTTAATGGGCAAAATAGGCGGCCGTAAAGGAGGAGTTTTACTGTAATTAGTCAACTGGAAAATGACCTCTGAAATAGTTATATCAAACCCTTTCATGATTTAACCAAGACGAGTCTGAGGTTGGATTCCGGATCGAGACATAAAGGTCAAAAGTAAAGAAATTTATGGAATTTAGTTCCATTGGTTCCTCACATGATTGAGCGGCTACACGTAGCAGTGTACTCGCGTGACTGTAGCGACAAGTGCGGCTGCCCGGCTGCATTAGTGTCTAGCCTTCAAGAGCTGTTTCACCAATATTTCTAAATTCTGCATTAAGACTGAATGGTCCTTCGAATAAGCTTTACTGTGCAAATTTCCAATACGCACAATACAACACCAATAACATGCTAAAACCATGGTTTTACCTTCGCACGTTCCTCGACCATCACCGTCTGTGTCGGAGAGGTACCGTCCATAAGGGCAAGATGTGCATCTGTCCTCATCAGCAGCCCTCGTACAAGTCTCACATGTCTCGTGGCAGGCTGAGGTGGGAAAAGAGCAACATTCAATAAGTGTCTTTATGGTTTGGAATATTATGTCCTATCAGGAGATAAATTTATTGGTACAGGGGTGGCGGCAGGCGCTCGCCCACTGCCACAACTCAAATTTCTATTTTACCACATTTTAAACAAAATTTTGAAGGGGCCGTCCCTCTCATTGGAAATCCTGGATCTGCCACTGATATTAGTCGTATCAGTTACAATGATTTGGGCACTCTATGGACAGCACGGATTAGCAGAAACACACAGAGGCAGACAGGACAAAACCTCAAACTTCTGCCTGCATTATGAGTAGATTTGTGGCGACTACGTAGAATAGTCGATTAGTCGAGTTTTTGAGACGAGTCAACAAAATTTATTCTAAGTCGACTTGTTTCTGTATTGTCTGTCGAATGGCAGAGTATGTAGTCGTCCGCCTGAAAAAGTGACCATCTGAAAATGAGGCTCATCCCACTTTCTGTCCCGTTGCCATGACGTTGCTTTCGGTGGTAATATTGTGACGTCATTCGACAGACACATGATGTTACGTTCAACGTAACAAATTTTCTAGTTTACTTTAAAGCAACTCACACAGAGTAATGTGCAAAATGTAGATAAATATTAATAGATTTGACATATGGTAACCGACTAGGCGACGACTGAGTTTTACTAGCAGCGACAACTCTAATGACGACAAAGTACATTTACTTACCAGCACAATCTGTGGTTCCAAGGTCGCTGGGTCCGTTTCCATCGGAACATTCAGCTGGGAAAATAGAGTCATTACAAGAAAATTAAACTTCTCCCATTTGGCCTTACAAACTAGACATTACAAATTGCGTTGTTAACCGAATATGGTGTTGTAACATGCGTTATGTCAACCTCTCAAAATACTTTACAATTTGACTTGTTCATTTCAACGGTAGATTTAGTAAATTTTGTGGAAATAATACTTTAGCACAAGGGGAGGGGGTGTCTTTAACGAAAGTGACAAACAGCTTGTCTTGGGTGAACAAGGCTTGTTTGGATGAACAAGCAACATTTTTGATTTGATATGATTTTAATGGCTTAGGCTCCCACTTCCTGAAACATTGTGAAATCAAAATTTTGTGACACAAACAACTGGTGACATTTTGACAAACACTTCTTCACATCTTGTTGGTCACTTTTGTTAAAGACCCCCCAGATGACACACACGCACGTTTGATGCACATGCCAACATGAAAGCTGCATAGTCATTAACCCTGCATGCTCTTTAGCTGCTATTCACAGCACTCTATCTCAGACTTCCAGAGGCAGCTGTGGAGTACACATCTTTTGTAACGAGTAGTTCAGTAATTAGTTGTGTGTAAAGGCTTGGTTTTTTTATGCCAGAGACTTCCATTTAACTGGATTTGCTCTAGGAAAATTCCATATGCGTATTGAAACTTGTCATGGGGCGGTAAAATAAGAACATTCAACAATGGATTTCATTTGACATCAATGGAATTCCATGTTGTGTCTGAATCAGACAAAAGCGCCTATTGTTCTCAAAAAGAAGAGCCTTAACCAGACATTTCATGCTCTGTTGCACTTGTAAATTGAAGTTCTGATAAGAACAAGAACGTACTGTACAAGCAGGAGTTGAGATCCTCATCCAGGTAGTAGTTCTCGTAACACTCCGTGCAAGTATTAGAGTCGGAGCATTCTTTGCACTGAGGATCAGTACAACCTGGAACAACCGGAATTTTTTGAAATGACGGATTATAATGATATCATAATAAAAGTATAGAAGGAACCTTAAAATGTAAAAACCTTGTATTTCTTTTTGTGAATGATAAATTGTTTGGCTGTGTTGTTTGAACACTGCGAGATTTTCTATTGTTTCCAAAATATGAAAATGCGTGTATAAAAATATCATGTGTAATACGATAGGTTCTTAGATGCAGATCAAGAGGCCTTTTCAAATCATGTAAAATTGTCATCTAGTTTTGTTATATCCAGTGTTAAAACATGTTTAGGGAAAGAACTTCTTTACTTGAACATCTTCCACTGTTGATGTAGTAGCCATCGTTACAATCAGAACAGATTCTGTTGCCATCTGTTACATCATCTGTACATGCATCACAGTTGTCTAGGCAATCTGCAAAAATGAAATAAATAATTCAATGAAATTCAATCTATTCAGATGTTGACTTAATTGTTTAACTTTTTGCATTACATTTAAGGTAAATTGAAAGGCACTCCTGGTCAATGAAGTGGAACGAATCATTTTGCTTTGCTTGTGGGTATTCCTTGTGATGTCACAGCTGGGTATACCTCTGAAACTTGTGTACATGCATATCCCTAACCTTAATGACTGTGTGTTATTTCAGTCAGTAATATCTATATCATTTGTGATATACCACAACTTTGTATTCATTATGGTTCTTACTAACATCAGCCATCTTAGAAGTGGTTATTTATCAAATTTCCAATAATTAAAGAAACATAAAAACACAACAAAATTGGGATTAAGACATACACAAAAATATCACTTGGTGTAGATGAATTTGACAAAGGGAAACTGAAAGGGATGGTAGATTATTAATTTCGATACTCAGCTTTTCTTTCTTTGTGAAAAGATTTGTCACTAGTTTATTACATGTAAATTAGTACCATGAAATGCTGTAGTTTGAGTCAAATTTGGAAAAAGCAATCAAGTTTTACTAATATAAAAATGACTTTTACTGATTGACAATGCTTTTCAATGGGCGTGAGGTACTGATTACCTCATTAAATCAGCTGGTACTCAGAATCTGGGGAGAGTTTAAACAATTCAGCTCAAATATGGCCTTTTTAGTAATATTTTCTTTCATATAAACTGCTTTACGAAGTATTACTGCATACATTTCAAGTCACCTTAACGTTTGCATTACATTCAATTGTTTGTATTACATTTAAAATCGTGATTTGAAAATATCTTTTTTGAGAAGGAAAGGTGTTCGAAGCAAAATATTGCCGTTTTCTACACTGATTAATTCTGTCACAAGTTGATTGAAACATTATGTTTCTAAATTCGTAAAGTTTGATTTTGATTTCTTTTCTTAAAATCGTCATATTTTGAAAATTATGCAAGTGCATGCAAATCATTATAAAACATGTTTATAATGTGCGTGCTCATATCGGTATAATAAAGGTCTTTAGACCGTCTTAGTCTTGATAGGAAAAGAACTACAGGTCAGCGTACCGTTACATCAGCCAATGGTATTTTCCAGGTTCGAGTCCTTTTCCGCACCGATTCTCGCAGTGCGAAGGATTGTTGAGACTGTCCAGAGGTGTGGGGCACGCTGAAATGAAGCACAAGGAGATTATATGTAACCTGTCGGTATCCCGGTGAGCCTCATGCTCTGTGCAGCTAAACTTAGGAGGGGGCGGGGTGCTTGTCCACATTGTTGATTTTGAGTCTGTATGTCTCATGTGCAGCTTGACTCTTGAATCTTGGGATCTTGGTCCAGCTTTTCCCATATCGCTTCAATCCCGAGTGCCATCTTATAGCCACCCTCTTCCTTGTCGGGGAGGGGGGGAGGGGATTATGGTCCGTGAAACTATAATAGCCTGGAACACAACTCTATCCCTTTATCGATACAGAGAGCCTCCATTCCCTCTATCTGGCATGAGGCTCAAACATTTAAATACGTAGTAAAGTTACAACACGTTTATTACAATTATTATAGTTTGGTTGACAAGATTTCAGCTCCTGAAATTCCTGTCAATTTGGAAAGGAATAGCACGGAAGAACAAAAAAGAGACACAAGCATTTCAGGCAGTGCTTTTGATGTGCTTTTATTCCAAAACTGATAAGAGTCTTATCCTCTGTTTTGTTGGTGTATTTAGATGCATATTTATGCTTGCGACAATGCCAATCCTAGAGCCACTGAGTGGAATACTATTAACAAGCTTTCCAGGGGAAAACATCTTTTGCAAAATAAATTTAAAAAAAACACGAGAAACCACGCAATTGTCAGATCTACACTTGGGAACCGGTTCGTGAAATGCCTATCATTTTCGAAACGTACAGAACAAAGGAGGGAACAAAAGAATTCCACGCTGTACTTTGATGTTCTGTTGTTCCACAAGTGAAATGTCATTCTCTGCTGCCGCAAAGCGTACCAGTGTCCCCATAAAATAGACCTTGTATCCACCAAAAATAAACACATAAAACAAAATTAGAAAAAGTAGAACTTACAAACACAGGTAGCAGGGTTGGATCCATCTTCCACGAGGTAGAAGTTATCGTTACAGGTTGTGCATTGATCTTCAGCTGGACAGTCAGCACAGTTCGCAACATTACAAGCTGAAACGAGTGAACAAGGTCTAAAACACTGAGAAGAAAGTACCAGTGGCCCCGTGAAATGTTCTGATTTTTTTAATGTACTTAAAAAGTGTGCCGAAGTATTACATGTTCGCGGTATCTTACATAACGGAGGCTGATCTACTGCGTTCTGCTGGTTCATACCAAATGTGTTGAATTTCTTTCGTTTTTTTCGTTTGGAGTAAAACCTCCCATAGGATTAGAATTTCACATTTTATTTCACATCAAATTGTAGAATAAATAAAAGATAAATAAATAAATAAATTATGATCAGTGGCGCAAATGACCTAAAACAAATCTGGATGGGGTTTTTTTTCATAAGTTTCGCTACACTATAAGATACCTGTCAACAACCTGCTCCACTGGCTGGAAGATTGAAGCAATTTCGCACTACTGTACATCAATTGCGGTTTACAACTTTTAACTTCCCAGCCAGGAACTCGCACAAGATCTCACCCAACCTTGGTGTCAGCTATCCCTCAAGTGAGAGATCACCTCGTGATAATGAGATCAGGTGGAGTTAAAGCAGTGTGTGTGACACAACGCCACCTTGAGGACTAAACAGATAGGCATTTCACCCTTTAAGGTCACTATATTGTGTTGCAGCGACACTACAGGCTAAAATTGACCCCCTACCACCTTCTGGAGCTCCTCCTGAGCTTACTATTGGTCCTAGAGCCTTGGATATGAGTGCATTCAATAGAAAATTGAATTTTAATCAAATATTTTTAAAAATTGTGACACTTTGACTCTCCCCCAACCCCTGCAGGAAGATAAAAGGAGCTTATGCTCCTTTCGTCTCCCAGAATCTCGTGAGTAACTCCAGAAATCATGCACCGTCAAGCTAGGTCTGAAACAGGCTATTTTTTGCCATATTTGCCGGTGCTTAACGGGTTAAGTCCGTGAATACTCACGAGTGCACGTGTCTGGATCCGTGGAGCTATCTGTGTAGTATCCAGTCTCACACTCTGAACAAGAAGTGGACGATGAACACTCTACACATTTATCCATATCCTCAATACAGTCTGCAATATTAGATGGAATAACACACAATTATAGTTGGACTGACAAAGTATGGCTCCAGATACACCATCTCCTCCTGTCCCCAGCGATGTCATTAAAATGCGACCTTCCACCCAGTAACATATTTTCTTTAACCTTAAATTTCTTCTGTAATTTAAAATAATAATGCAGATAATGTAAACCATGCAATTTACACTCTACTGGATAAAAACGGAGTACAAGAGTACCACTAGACAACACCAGACACCGCGCAGTAGTAAGTAACAGTGCTGGCGAGCGATCCACTCTGGCTTTTAAAACTTATGTGGAGGATCACACGAAGTTCAAAATAGGGATAGTCAATGGCCCCAAAAATTGGACCTGGTCCAACTTTAAGCAAATCCTGAAATTTCTATTAATTTTGAAACAGTAGCGCATCAAAAGGACAGCATAGAATTCTTTTGCTTCCTCTTTTGTTCTGCACGTTAAACATTTAATAGGAAATGTTTTAAAATTTAAAAAATCTTTCTGTAAGGCAGCCAAATTTCGTATCGTCTTCACAGTCCGCTGGTTTATACCCACAATTGTTTTGTTTTTAACAAAAGTGACAAACAGCTTGCTCGTCGTGAACAAGACTCGTTTGGGTAAACAGACAACTTTTTGATTTCACAAAGTGAAATGAACTGTTGGATCTCCTTTTTGGGAGGAACAACTGTTCCATAAACAAGACCCAAACAAGGTGATTTTACTGGCTTGGACACCCACTGTTCCTAAGCTTTTGTGAAATCAAAATTGTGTGACACAAACAACTGGCCACATTTTGACAAACAACTGGTCACATCTTGTTCGTCAATTTCGTTATGGATCCCCTTGCCTACAAATGGCATTTCCGTACATACCGTTGCATGTATCTGGGGTTCCGCCTTCCTCGTAGAATCCATCTTCACAGGAGGAACAGGCTTCGGCTGAGGTGCAGATGGCACAGTTCGTCATCGCCTCCGCACAGGCTGAAACAAGAAGCATTGCAATACAAATTGTAAGTTAAGAACGATAGCTGTTGGGTGGTGACATCTTTAGTGAATTTAAAAATATGAAAAAAATATTTGGTGATCAGAATCAGGGACCTCTTGATGCAAAGTTCATAGCGTTACCACGGTGCTCCATTGCATTTGCAATATGACCTTGCTGGGGCTTACTGCGTTGACAAAAAATATTCAATGTGTAGCTTGAATTCTGATGACGGAGGAGGATTCAAGAAAGCAAAGGATAAGCTTTGTTGTGGCCGTTACTTGTAGATATTTTGATATCTCAATTTTTTATCACGAAATATGGCTAATACAACTAATGATAACCTAAATAGTCCAAATACGTATAATACTTACACAGACAAGAATAAACACTCGAATCCGAATCCGTGACCTTGTAGTAACCTTCAGCACATTCTGAGCAAGTCTGATCATTTGTGCACCTCGTGCAGTGCTGTTTACACCCTAAAATATTATAGCACTGAAAAAACTAGAAAGCCTTACATTTCACCAGCTGTTATGCGACTTTCGTGTGAGTATCGCCGTTTCAGATTTGTTCAAACTGCTAAGTTTGCATTTTCGCGCGGGCTGCGCTCCCTGCACTGATATATTAATTAATGCATTGACACTTAATACAATTTTTTCCGAGTAAAATGTCAACAGATTATGGACAAAAACCTTCCGACATGTTATCAGGATTCATAACAATGCCCAATGCCACTTTCCTTTAAAATTTAGACCGAAACTTCTATGACCCCGAAAGTTAATGAAGTGAAACATGGCGCCGTATTGGACAATGTGTGTACGCGTGAAGATATGAACACTTCAAATTAGCTTGGAGGTCATCACCATCGACACATGTCTGTAGTCAAATTTTAAGTCAATGGAGATACAACCCAGCAGTGTAAATTGTACACAAAACGTTTACGGAATAGATGCCGCCAAAATTCGTAAGTATACATGATGTCTTGTTCAAATGAATATTTAATTACACAACCAGTAAGGGATCACCCTCAAATATAATTAATTTCATTATGTATAATGAAATTCATTATATATAATGAATTTAATTATGTATAATGAATTTGAATTTAAAAAATGGGCATATAAAATTAAATGTTATCATCAGAAAGTCTTTAAAATACATGCATTCAATGCACATTGGTATTTCCAATTTGTACTTGTTACCAACAGTAAGGGAGTACCCAAATTTAAAACTTATTCCTTTCTTGATGGGATGTTTACAATTGAATGTTTACAATTTAAGGTCAATCACAGCATGGAATCACACCTTCTGAATAGCCTAATCAAAACAAGGTCATGTCAGATGTAAACACGAATTCATTTTCTATTATGAAATTCATTATGTATAATGAATTTCATTATGTATGGGGTGATACCTTACTGACAACCTAACCTAAAAATGCTTTGTGTCCAAATTAATTTTTTCCCTGCAAACTCCAAGGAAGATAGAAAAAGCTTTATCAATTAGACTATCTTCTCTTGTACCTGTAATTTAAGTGGCCTTTAATTTTTATGTAGTTTTGTATTTGATTTAAAAATACAGCACACATAAATGCACTAATTTATCTTTCAAAAAAAAACCATGAAAGAATTGGTAACTCACAACCACAGGTTGACGTAGTAGAATCGAAGAATCTGGTTCTGGTGTCGGTTCTGCATACCGTACATTGTGAGGACGATTCCAGGTTGGGACAAGCTAAAAAACCAGTGTTTTCAGTTGAGTAAAGTATCAACATCAGAATATCAACAATGCAGTAGAATCTGCCGTCTTGCTGCATGTTTTTGAGTAGTATAAAATAAAGAGTTCACTGTAGAATTATACTAAATGTAATTAATTAAAGAATAGTCCCAGCCATTAATTTTGGTTTTCATTATTGCTCATTTTGTTCGCAATTGAACGTGAAATAAGAGTTTGAACTTTACTGGTCTACTGAATAGAAGATATTACACTGAATAGGTAAACCCAAGAGAGCTTAGAAACCCATTAATAGAGTGTCCTTAGTAGCCAGCAGTTATTACATAATCTATAGTCTAACCCGAAACCCCAACGGGGAACAATTTGGCCAGACTTTTTATATTTGCTAGATTACGTTTCCCGCCGCTCCCAGAAATCAAGAATTGAACCAGAGACCAAATAAGCCGAAATCGTAACCTTTCATCACCTCGGTGAACATCATATGGAAAAATTATATGCCAATTTAATCAAATGCAAAAATATTTATTTGTTGGACTGGAGTGAGTATTTACTCATCAACGCAAAAGTACGTTGTTATTTTTTTGTTCGATTGCCGCTCTCAAAAAATTACTCCATTGAAACGTAATCCAACAAATATGTAAAGTCTGGCCTTACATAGGAGAGCCCGGCGTGGGGGCTTACGTTTTGGCGGGAAGACGAATGTAAACGTCAAGGCCTGCGTCGGTCTCATCAATTTCTGACCTCTACCTTACACATGTTGAGGTACTAGTAAAAGTATATAACATAGCGTATGGAATTGTCACAAGAAAACATGGACATTAATAGAAGGGAAATTGGGAAGATTCTACAAAGTCCTGTGATGCCACATAAATGGAATTTTGACTTTGTTGGCCACAAGTAAATATATCCTAAATACAAAATAAAAGTAAAACTTTACTTCAGGGATTTAAAAAATAGTTTGCAAGTGAACTGATTTTCTGTACCTCTGTAGGTGATGAGGTCTTCGTTATGTGCGTAGTAACCTTCCTTACAGGAAGTAGATCCACATCCGCCGGAAGTTGGACAGTTGTTACAATGGGAGCAAGCTGAGACAAAAGAGCGAAAAAATCGTAATTCCGGTAAGTTTTTATAACTTTTGATATTGGATTAGTGACATGTTAGGGTTTTATTCACTAAATGTCATTTAAATATTTATCTCGGTGTCTGAAAAATAAAGTTTATCCCTTTAGCATTCATCTTATCGACAGTTTGTTGTCAGTAGGGAAAGAGAATATTTAGCACGGGTGGGGGGGCGGCTTCATGCTCCCTTGATCCATTGTTTTGTACTATTTTAGTATCGCACTGAAATGGGGAGAAAAAGATACCCTGGTGTTGTATTAATTACTGAGTAGTACAATTCCCCGGATAGTGCGTAAATGACCACCATTTGCATGTAATCACAGGACAAGGGCTCTAGTTAGATTCTAGTCTACAATTGTTTTACCTTGGAAACGATGATGAAAACTTACAGAGACAAGACTTTCCGTCTGAAGCCAGAGACCAGCCATCCACCCACTTGGTGCATCCACTGTTGGTGTCGCATGTCTCACAGTTCACAATGCAAGCTGTAGTTACAATGAAGTTAAACTTATTATATCATATTTAACCGCATGAAGTACTTTCTATGTAAAAAGACTTAAATGGGTCTCTGAAACGACTTAACCCTGTGGGTGCAAACTTTATTTACTGTTAGGTAAGAGGACGTACAGCCTCAACAGATACACAGTTAGAACAGAAAAATAGTGTCCCAAATACTCCCAGGTTTACATAAAACACTGTAAGTGATGTGGTTCAAATCTGTTTTACCGTGACTTGCCGCTTGAATTATCTAAATCATGGCACATGTCATTTGATAGTGGAAAAATAAGGCGACTTAGAATGTATGGCTCTATGAAACTGCAATCATCAAAATACAAAATAAACATTGGTGCATCAGGTGCTGCACCCCTCAGTGTGACGGACAACTAAGAAATTATATCCGTCAGCTTACTTTTGAAAATCCAACATATCATCACTATATTTCACCTGATGTTGAGTGTATTGGTAATGTATTATTCGTCATGCAATGAATAAACTTACAAACACATCTCTTCAGATCGTTGTCCCAGGTGAAGCCGTCTCTACATTGTGTGCACGTATTGGCCCCAATACACTTCAAACAGTTTATCGGGCAGGCTGGAAAAAATGTTACAAAATTAAAATTGACGAAATGGGGTCCATGCTGTGCTTTTCAAGCATAACAGATATACCATGTGTTTCCAAAGTCCTCAAATTGCTCTAATTCTATTAGATGTAATAAAAGCAGTGCTGGAATATGTTTCATTAAATTATCTTTGAAAATACTGTGATACCATTGGTTGAATGATATCTGAATAACTTACCATAACAGTCCTCATTGGCCAAATAGTATCCTACGTCACCGGAAATAGCTGGATCACCATCCTCACACTCCCAGCATTTCTGGTTGTCTCCACACCATGTGCAGTGCTCCTCACATTCTGCCAGAAAATAAATTAAAAGATTTGCCAGTCTAATATGCTGACTGTTTGGAAGGTGCAGAAATCTTGGGATTGCTGTGCTGAGGATGTTCAACTCAAGTGTGCAGCCCAGCCAGCCATGTCCTATGCACATGTGTAGTGTACACCCCTATTGGTGGAAAAGGCAGGTGTTGCACCAGACGTGACCCTCAGGATCACTGCATGCAAGCAAAAAAGAGTGCAGGTGAGAGATCCACCCTGGTCTTTAAAATAACTAAGGGGAGGATCCCAGAAAGTTCAGTGGACCCAAAAATGGACCTTGGTCTGACAAAAAATGTAAAAAAAGTTTTATTCAAACGTACGGAAACAAGAGGTCTTGTTGTCGTCGGTGTTTCCAAGAAGTCAATATCCCACGTGGCATTCGTCGCACTGATTGTCTTCTGTACATTAATCACAGTGACCGACGCACGCTGAAACAAACAGAAATTTAAGATCATGCAAAATAACATTGAACATCAAAGTGACATAAAGAGATTTACAAACTCTACTGGTGTTTAACTGGTCTGGTGTAACAGGCGTTAAATACCCTGACTTGTTCCAGACACCCTTAGTAAATATCACAAGATGAAAATTATATTTAATTTTAACAACATGGAGGTCTGTCAGGAATGGAATACACCCCAAAATTTCACGCTACACTAAATGCGTATGTGTAGTTGTCTTGTACTCAAGCCCAGTTTATAAGAATTTTCAGAAGCTTCGTAAAGCTCCTACTCCAATTCCAGTCATGGAATGGGTGTAGAATACCATTTACTTGCCATCGTGATATTTTACATTTATAAGTTCATTGAATATTTGGCATAAGTGACTTGCAGAACGATTAAGACTTTTTATTATTTGCATAGGATGAAATTCCTGTCAAATTTTGGAACAACAGCACATCAAAGCACAATGTTGAATTCTTTGGTTCCTTCTTTTTGTTTTGTAGACAAGATATCTTTTTAAAATTGATAGGAATTTCAGAAACTGTCATTGATACATAAAAGAATACATTCTTGATTAATTTGAAGAGCTTACGTTCACATTCATTGTCCTTTTCGTAATAATGTGTATCGCAATCAGTACAGGTGGCCTTGTCTGACAGGGCTGCACAGGTTGTACAGTGATCAGGGCATTCTGAAAGAAGCAAAGGAAAATATAATTAGGTTGATCTGATAAACAGTGCAAACTGAGTCCTACCTACAAGGCCACTTACGCATACATTTTTGCAGCCACTGGTACCCTACATTTGGGCTTGAAGTTGTTTTTAGAGTAACAGATTCTTTGTCAAAGGACTAGACTTTGGTCAGAGTTACCACCAGGAGTTCTGTAGTCTAAAAATTGCAGTTAGAGTTAATGCCAGGGGTGCCACAGGCTTCCCACCTTACACCTGCACCTGCGAGCATGTGACAGTCTACAGTCTATCCTATTGGTTAATTATAGTTACTCATTAGCATCATTAGTAGCCATCTTTAATTTAGCAGTTCAAACTACACCTGCTTAGTTTACACGTACTTGTAACAAGAGTTAATAAATTATCCTAAAAGTTTAGAGACTGTTGTTCTAGTCTTTTCACATTCTTGGGGTTTAATTCTACCATGGTTGTATTTGTCACATGTGTTAGCATTGGAATTGTCACATTAATTTGCAGCCAGTTGATAAATTGGTGGGAGATTGATGGAATCCGGACACTTGCTAGAATGACGGTATCTAGACTTTTGAGATATTTTTTAACTCTAGCGTGAAGTACATGTGGTCCCCCAAGAGGTGCAATTAGAATTGAATAAAGATGGCTACCAAAGATACTAATGATGCTAACACATAACTCTAATTAACCAATAGGATAGTCTCTAGACTGTC
>JBCAUI010535693.1:0-41315 GCA_038406195.1 Haplosyllis anthogorgicola | reverse complement strand
GGCATAGGTGCATATGTGTGTAAGATATGAAGTCTCTATGATCAATAGTGTGCTCAGGGTAGCTGTGCACAGATGACGATGACGAAAACAACGACGATGACGATGACGATGACGATGACGATGACGGACAATTCATGATTCTACAGGCTCTTTGGCAATTATGCCAAATGAGCCAAAAATCCTACTAGATGTCGGATTACTGAATTCACGTGGGTGCTTTGGAAAATTTTAGATGCCTAAAAATAAGGTTTTATGTAATGGAGTACAAGTAATAGATCAAATAATGAGTAATTTAAATGAAGCCCAATAGCTGAGGTCCTTATGATATCAAATACCATCAACAACACGTCCTCGAGTACAATACAAAGTTGACGTAAACTGAGATGAATTACAAATGAGGCGAAAGAAAAGTTCTCATAATGCTAACATCAGCATTTGCTTTAAAACAAATACGACTCACGGCAAACATCTTGACATCTACCTGAGGAAACACAAGCAGAGCTTCATTTGAACAAAAGCCAACAAATCAGCAAGACATTTTCACGAATTTATTTTGAAAATGTAGAAGATTGCTGTTTAAATCTTGACATATATATCTAATCAGACCAGTATCGCAGCAATCAGTAACAACAGCACTTTTGGAAGAAACCAATGCGGATTTCATTCACAGAACATCGGTGGCATTGAGCAAATTACTGTTCTAAAAAAAGATTGCAACTACGGTACGGCATAAAATAGATTCAGTCAAATAACTAAATGGTTATTACATGTCATTAGCTCTGTTCCAACTAAAACAAAATACTTCTGGACACTTCTTTTTACGTTGTTACTTTGACCGTACCAAAATAAGGTTTATTGTCATAAAACTACAAGTTGCGCTAAACCCCTATTTTCCACAAGATCCATTCATCAACGTTAATAAACAGTGACCAGTTGAATCATGCTCTTATTGTGACAAGCCTATTACACCATCATCGTGGATCGAAACAGGTTTACACTGGGTTCCGTTGGACGGATTCGCTCCATTTTAATTACAGACGAAACCATGATGCACAGGATTTTACTTGTCATTGAAAGCCAAATATTAAGGAGGATTACGAGAGAAGACTTCTACTTGTCTACAAAACAAAACAGGCACAAAAGCACCTTTTTTCTATTGTAAATATTAGGAAATCAACCGCATTCTTGCATCTAATTTTTATTTGGGTATGAACAATCACAAATTCATTGTATGTTGATGTAGAAATATGACAACGCAGAAGTTTTTCAACGCATTTTGAATTATGCTTAGAAATACAAATGATGCCCCAACTGTACCTTCATGCGCATATTTTATAAAAATTCACAATGCATTTTTTTTTACCTGAAAGTTATAATTTGTTGTTGAACGGACTGAAAACTGGGACAAAGTGATTACATATCTGTTTACCTACTCAGTCAACAGAATTTAAAATTTCCATAAGACCACTCAATGAAAAAAGGTCTTTCTAATTTCAATGGGAAAGTCCACTTACTGTCAACAAAACGTCGGCCAAGGTCACTGGGACATGTCAAAGGTTAAGTCCAAAACACTTCCTAGAAGGTTACCAACTGGGATGAGGGATTATAATTTCCATTATTAAATTTGCACAATTACATTTTATATGCCATAAGCATTTACACAAGCTATGGTAATACTTGACAAGGGGATAAAGAAGGCTGTGTGAATGGGTTCAAACGTAAAAATTGCAGTCACAATGTGGGACAAGTTTCTCAAAATATGGGCAAGATGTTATCTTTTTCCTACCTTTACCCTTTTATAGCAAATTGTGTGGGATAATATCTACAAAAGTAGGTTCAACAGAACTGAAATTACTGACTCTCTCAAGTCAAATGTTCAAGTTCCTTTTAAAGTTTTAAACACGCAATAGTTCTGCATTTTACTTTGAATTAAATGTATAGCAATGCAAAGTGTCAACGACAACTAATGACGATTCACCTAAAAACAGTAACTAGTTCTTTTGGCCCTTGGTTGTCAGCAGCCCAAAACGTTCAAGGTAACTGTCACTTGTGGTGGTCTCAATTTAGGTTTTGTTACATCTAAATGCATAATTACCGTAAGTTCATCGTCCATGAACATCCATAAATTGCAAATTCAGTAATGAAAGGCAGCCTGCGGGATGGTGGATCTTACTCTGATCTTCTGTAGGCTTGGATCGGTTCCTTCATAATGGTTGGCTCCACCCTCTGCAAAATAAAAAGAAGGGGGGAAAATATATGTAGTGGAATTCGTTCTTCACAAGAAAGGGTCGGCAGGAAGAGAGTAAGATGACATATATGTAAGATTTTCATGTACAATACCGAAGTGAAATACATCATACTCGGCTCAAAAAAGATGTATCCAGTTGAATAAAATGCGCATATCCCATCTCTAAAATTAATCATTTCTATTTTAGTACTAACAACGATTCGGGATCATTTTCACGTCATAAAACTGGTTATAAGTGGTTAAAAGGGCAACATAAGGAATATCTTGTTTTCTACTTGAAATCTGAACTTACCAAAATCCTTTCAAGATACGTAGAACCTGGATTAACTTTATTTCTGGTAATGGATACCGTTCTTAATGGATAGATAAAGTTTATTGAATGACCTTTTAGGTCTTCTTGCGATCTTCAAACAGAACTACAACAAAAGCTTACTTCTCACGTCGCTGGTTCCTGGACTGAAATGAATCATTGTCAACAAATACTCATCTCTTTCTCTGATAAAATGTCATGAACAACATCTAAAAGGAGACCAAGATCACGTAAGTTCTATTTGATACATCTCTCAAGGCTTCCCATTGTAAATTCTTGGGCCTTGTACAGTTGATATTTGAAGTTACACATAGTTTCGTATTTTCATTTGAAATGCAAATGCTCCAGCAATGTTTGAATTTTGCGATTAAAAACAAAATGTGGTGCTATTTTCAGCTTTCATGCAACCTGAACAGAAAGGGTGGATCACAACAGTAATCATGTACAATTTAGTACAATTACTTCTCATGCTTTCTCTACGGTCAGGTTTATGCACAGTGAATACATTCTTAGATCAATTTGTTCCAGATAATTTGCATCCAATGCCTGAACAAAAAGTGGACATTGATTTACCAATTACCCTCATCATATATGCAAAAATAGCATGCATTATACAAAAACTTCATTGCCCTGTCATTGGTTCCATCAAAGAATCCTTGTCCAAAGGATAATTCTTACATGATGTCTCAAACAACTTACAATATTCCTTTCTACATTGGCAATACTAATAATGACCTCCAGCTACCCCATTTATGGTTACCCTTCTCTCCAAGGTAGTTTACAGTTTTCACCAAAGAACTGTTTGTATACATTCAATTAAACATTAAAATTACACTCTATCAGCCCTTGGGTAGTGAACACTTATCAGTGTTTATATTAAATTGTTGTTCATTCTAGCAACCATATAATATTGATAAAATTTTCTACTTTAATAAGTATGATGAGCAAAAAGTATCTGATCTTTGACCCATAATTCTGCTAAAGCTAACAGAACACTACTATGTAATAAGCTGCATATTTTCAGGCCTCAGGAATCAGTGAAAGTAAAATACAGTCATTATATGCAACAACTGCTTAAACACATTTAATAGTATTATCACACCCACTCTGTATATGAAAGTTTTTTGCATAAATCCTTTTGCTCATCTTCCTCAAGATCAACTTGAAGATTTTACAAAAGAAGAATTGTAGTAAGCTATAGTAAGGAATGTGCCCTGTCATTCATCTCTCAGTGTAATGTGTCTGACTATTTTAAGGAGTGTATTTCTTCAATAAACATAAAGCACAGGTCATACAATGAAGTTATGATTGAGAACGAACTACCCTTGTAGACCTGTGGTTTCAAACAGGAACAAAAATAAAAACTAAAATAATCTTTTAGGACATCATAAATAACAAATTAAGCATACAATTATTGCAATTGTTATTACTTTTTAATTACACATATATCCTTTGAAGAACTTTTATAGTTTAACACAGGACTGATCACCAAAGGAAACCTAATAAATTTGTAGTCTGTAAACAGCAAACTAGGCTTCACGTCAGAGTTGCAGTGCCTGGATAATAGACAGTGACATGTTGGGAAACCTCTTGGTCTGTTTGGTTAGTTAGGCCCTATTAAGAGCTGATCAACCTAGATCTACATTGTCTGCTTATGTCAAAGGGCCTTTCACGGGCATATTTACCATTGTTCAATTTAATGGCGTCTGGGGTAAAAACAGGGTTATTATGAAGTCTCAAGTAAAGCTCTTCAGATTTTGCCTAAAATGAAGAAGAACATATTGCCTCGCAGACAAATACGTATGCTGTAGATATTGTCTGTGCACACAAAGAATGTACCGTCTTCTTAATGCTTTGTGAGAGGTACCTGGAATACCAATTATACCCAACTATGTGTAATCACCATCCTCAAGAACTCTGCGGTAAGTGTTCATAGAAATGCAAATCTATTCAAATGAGGGTGAAAAAGATCCATTTACAGTGTGCTCGCCTGGCCATCACCTATCAGCTATTCACAGTTGGCTGCCTCTTTGTTGAGACCATGGGGTACATACCAGATAAAAGCAGGGGCCGTTTCATGGAACAGTGGTTCATTTCTTGGCGCATTCCACGCTGCCTGACAGGAATTCCTCTACATACGCTTTTTTTCCTATTTCGTCTTTAACTGAAGTGAGCACATTTAGTTCCTTTAATTGTAATTTCTTTCGATACATGGGTATTAATTAAACATTTGGTCATCTTGTTCTTCGCATGTACAAGGGAAGTTTTAATTATTTTATTACAAGGTTTCCCATTAAACACCTTTTTGAACAGGATAAGAGACCGTGAACCGATATGGCTGCAAAATCCATGTTTAATGTACTGCATCACAAGTACCTTTTATCCTAAATAAGATCTAAGGAAGATATATTAACGCCAAGATCATTACTGTATTTGGAGAACAGTTAATTTCAAGATAAGCCATCAATGATACATGGTTGACGCTTATATTCAAACGCAGAAAATGTAAGTTATGAGGCAAGAGAGACATACTGAGAAGAAATCTGTGCTCTCAGCCAGAACTTTGAGCAACAATTCCCAAAGAGAACGTTCAATTATCTCTGCACATGTGGTTCTTCACGTGGAGCCTTTCGGAATATACGGAGAGCGCACCATAAACAAATTTCTTTTGTCAGTTGCAAAAACTCCAGCATAACAGAGATGCGGCGAAAAAGGTTAAGAGAAATCACATACATCAAGCCTCGCATCGATGTTACTTTCTGGCACAAATTACGGGGCTTTCTGTTTGGAAGCTTTGTCAAGCAAAGAAGAGATAAGACTTGGGCTTTGCAGTTTGCACAATGCAATTATACGTGCATATCTTTGCTTGCGGGGATCTGGGAGGATCATGGCTGGTTGCAGGCACATAAAGGCTTTGACAAAGTGATTTGCATTCACTTGTGCTGCTGACAGAGTGGCATCGGAATGCCCCCGTTCGACACGCAGAAGCCATTTCACCTTTTATGTGAGTACATACTTGTGGCCTCAGTTCAGAGCGTCCTTCTTCAGCAAAGGAAAGCCAAAATCAAGCCATATATTCCGAACACGAACAGCTATCAACACGTAAACCAACACGTTTTATCCCAAAATCACTAATCAGAAAATCACCACTAACGTGGGGACATAAACAAGCAAAATACCAAGCAAAGAGATAATGTGGTACAACTGCTGCTGGTTTATTCAAGAAAGGTGCAAGATGTTGTCGTTTTCTTGAAAGGTAATGAAGTAATTTTCCCATTTGCGTTCAAGTGACAAGAAACACAAAAACAGGTGGTAAATAAGTGGACAAGTGCACCGAGTGACTTCCAGTTGTATCCATGCAAGAACAATACTTCAATGGTCTAAAATTTCACCTTGATGACCACTCCAATTACTCCATTGTACCCACCCTGATGACCACATGCAAAGACAGGGAGGCTGCGATTGTCCATTTCACTCTCTTATGAGTTATCACTGTGGCCAAAACAATGACATCGCTTCTTACAACTGTAATGGATGTATCGACTTTAAATACTCATTTTTCTCCATAAAGATACCAGCATGTTTCATTCTGCCTAGGTTCATATCAGTTCAATCAGAAATGCTGCTCATTGACCATTGCCCCTCAGCTAAGTGAACACTGACATCACCCATGATGATGATAAATCGGAGCACCCCCTCACCAGTGTACTTTCCGCATTTGAAAATAAATTGTTCTATGGCCCTCAGTGTTAAATGGCTAATCATTACAATAAGTATTTTCTACTGTCCTTTAACATCTGGTCCCGTGGAATGTAAATAGTGGAAACGAAAACAAAAATAAACCTATTTTGAGATGTGTAAATTGTGGCCTTTCATCGAAGGACCACTTTCAAAATGGCTGAATAAAAGCACCCATTTAGGTGAGGTGTGAGTGTGACATTGACGTAAATTCCCCATCTTTGGCCCAAATTAAGTATTCACAGTAATCAGTTCCGAAGAAAAACATTTCTAAGAAAGCAAGGTCATCTCTAAACGCAGGCTGTAAATAAAAATGACCAAATTTGCATGATTGTAAAAAGCAGTGCTGCAAGGATGGTTCACAGAATGGAGAAATGGGTGAATAAAACCTTTTGTCAACATTAAAGGCCAAAGGAAAACCTAGACGCAGATTCTTTCTACAAACATTTTAAACATTCAAGGATCGCTAACTGACCAGCCATTACCCTCGGCTGACTAGATCTGAAAGACATCTGTGCGATGTAACATGGCCTTCGGCAAGCCGATCAATATTTTACTTCATTAAACTTGAAACATAACTGTTTGAATTCCATACGACATTTAAGTCCGAAAATGTCCAAACTTAATAGAGCAACAGTAAAATCACAACCCTCAAAGTTTAACAAGATGTTTAATACAATTGTTCCAGGCTTTTTGTCATTCGATGACGTCACGTTTCCATTTTAGAAACATAACTGCTGACTTGAGTTAAAATATCAAACAGTTTAAAAAGCTACTTTGGAAATTTGGCATCATCAATTTATGACTCAGAAAACATGAAGTGGGCATGTCAGGTCGAAGGCATTGAGCAAATCAATAAGAATGAATGAGGCAGTGACACGATTCAATGGACCCGTTACCTGGGCTGCCCCCTCAATGAAAAATGAAACTCGTAAGATTGTACAAGCGGTTGCGTCAACCTGCGTAATACAGCCAATGTCATGTCCTCTCCTGACTCATTACCTCATCATAGAATGACTGATAAACCAGAATGTATTGTGTGGATACCTGAAAACATGGGAAATGGGGCGACGTATTAAATAATACCTACACTTTGAAATTTATTGTTACAACTCTATATAATATATAATTTTCTTGGGGAGGCACCAAAGAGAGACATAGTGGCTTTGACAAAAAGTAAAGTTACTAAATCAAATTTGGTACCATGAAAAAGGACGAACTTTACTACTTCTTTTAAGATTTTGAACAAATAACTTTGATTACCTTTCTGATGCTGATTTGTTTTGCCATCAATATTTGATTGACAAAAGACTAATGTCATGTACAAATAAGGTAAACAGCTCGTCAGAAAGACGAAAAAGGGTGATTTTACTGAGTTAGGTTAATCACCTGGGACACCACAATCTATTCCCGCCAAAACGTAACACAGAACAGTGTGATAATGAGCCTGTAACCACTACACAGCTGACCACTGTACTGTCACACTGAAAACAACATCGGCCACAAATGACCATTACCTTAGGTTGGGTAACCACACGTCATATATGGCATGGTGCACTGCCATGATAGGGACCTATGTCACTCTCTGATGTGATTTAACAGCACTATGTGTGCAGTGCTGCACTTAATGTGCCCCATAACTGTCTTGTTGTCCATTAAACATTACACAATGTCGGGTAAAGGGAGGACACTCACCCATGTTATTATTATTTTCCCACATGTGTGTCAAGAGGCAGGTTTAATCAGAATTTTTAAATGCCAATTCATTACATTGCATTTAGTAGTAATGTATTGGTGGCACGTTACAAAGAAAGACAATGTCATTGTCCGAAACTCTTTTCGAATAACACGGGATCACATTTTTCATCCTATTAATCTCCTTTGACAGCTTTTTATTAGTTACCTATTGTTTGGCACTTTTTAACATAAATCAATATCTATGTTCACTGACAGAAATCTTGATATGCTATTATATGAAAAACAAGATGTTTATTACATCTGTGACTTAGCATTAATTTGATATGGGATGTTTTTTACAGGATACATGAAACTGGAGCCTGTTTGGGAGGGAGGAATCGTGGATACACAAACCCAGTTAAAATCACCACTTAGTAGATGAGCAAGCAATGACTAACTCGGAGCCATGACCCTGGTGTAGAGAAAACATCTATTACTAGAATTTCAAACATTTACTGTTTGATGTGCAGGTCAGAATATCTGTAAAGGTGAAAATAAGTACATGTGGGTACAAATGACCATCAGTTCAGTAGTTTGTTGATGTTAGTCATTGTGCAGAGTTGTGTACCTGGGGTAGAATATTGGGCGGTTTGGATTCAAGGTAAACCAATGGTGACAGTGCTACAAACAGGGTAAACCACAACAGGGGGCTGAAGAGGTTTGGGGGGTTGAGGGTTGTTGCATGACAAGCCATGTCAACGAGAGCGCTTTAAGACTCTGGCTTGTTTACTCACAAACACTGGCGCACTATTTACAGCAGCATGTAAACAAAGTGCTTTGTTGAGGTCCTGGGATTAAAGGGTGTCTTCAAACTTCCAAAAGACATGATGTGAAGTTTTGATGTTGCTAGCATTCATGTTGGACATGTACTCAATGCCCCTTCTGATCTTCAGGGATGTCCCACTCTAAGTTCACAGACACGTGCCCACCAAGGTTCTATCAAAGGTAATAGCAGAAACTCTTACTTTTTATGGGGCTTTTAAAGCCCCTTTAATCCTATACCACATCAGGCATATAAAAAGTTACAATGTAAATACAAACCAACATTTGCTCAATAAGTAAAAATTCCACCACACAAGTGACTACTATTGTCAAGTACATGCAGCGTATTTGCTCTTACTTCATTAACATATTTTCCGGCAACAAGAGGATCTTTCCAACATGAAATGTGATCATCTTGAACAATATCTTTACAATCTAAAGAGCAATAGCATTTGATAGCTATGAATGATTACACAATCAAAAAGCCTCCATAATTGTACAGAAATGAGATGACTGTAACTTGATACAATATAACACTGAAAATATTTCAGATAATCTTTTCATGTATTGTTAATTCTGTCATGTAACTGTATTTTAAAAGGCCAGATTCTGGGCCATTCTTTGTAATTCTTTGGCAAGACTTTCGTGTCTTCTGCAATCCTCAAACACAATAGTCGGTCCAGACTTTGCATTTTAATGATGACTGATTTTGGAACAACAACCCCACTCTTCCTCCTGACAATTCTACCCTTGCTACTTTGCAATGTTATTTCCTTGAACACACAGAATTGCTTTCAAAGTTTTCAATAGATGTCAACCAAAGTGAATGTAACAAGCATTATGTTATGCCTCCATGCCTAACAAAAACCATTGCTTTTGGTGATTTAAAGCCAATACAGCACAGAGAATAAATGGTTATTTATCACGCTGAAGGCAATTTACTTCATTATAGAGGGCGCCAGTTCCCGAAGCCTATTTTAGGAAGTTATCATCGTTTACGCAAGTTTTAAAGAGCCATTAAAGACCAGTTGTGCTCTGTTTCACTCTTCACCCACAAAAAATTAAATTCCACACAATAAACCACGAGGGCTGCCAGTCATTCCTGGCCCATTGAGAAAGTAGCATCGTTTTCTTAAAGGGAGATCTTAACTCATTAATACTTCTATTGGGGGACCATTCTTTGCCCTTTGTACAGAATCACAGCAGGAAAGATGTGACCCTAGGAGGCTTTCATTCCCAGTCTGCCTTTATCTGAAATTGGTCGGCCCTAACCACCTGCACCCTTCATATTGAGCTGATTATAGATTCTTGTACAGCCTTCTGCAATGATTAAAAGTATAGAATAACCCACTCCGTCCACTGTGAGAGCTTCATACTAATGGTACTCTTACCACAATTTTGGGTCACTTTTTTCAAGTGAATTACTTTTTAGGGTTGAAAACGGTGTCTTTTAGAAAGGAATACCATAAGCAGCAAGGCTTAAAGCGGAATAATTCACAAACCATTTAACAAGCCTGGGGGATATTGTAAGTCTACGTAAATGTGTGGAATTAGGAATTCCACATAACAACACACGGGAAAAATCCACGATGCAGTTTTTTTTCCGGAAAAAACACCACGTGTTTTTCAATATTTTTGCCGGTGTCAGCAAAACAAGGCCAGGTGGTTAACGTATAGGATGTTATGAATCAGTGACCAATGAAGCAAAATTAATGACCCCCTTTTAAGAATGACAAGACTTGCTGAAACTGGACATTCCACACTGATTCGTATCACAGTCATCTACATGACAATAGGTAATTGATGACAATGTGTCCAGATTTCCGAGCCGATTCCACGAATCCGGTTCCAACAGGCCAACGATGAAGCTTGTTAATAAACGTAGTAAGGTTTAAATACATGTGCAGGTGGCCTGGAATGACTACACTCCTGAATGAAAACAATACACTTTATTATCCGTATCTCAGCATCATCCAAAATGGCCTGATTGACTAACATGCTTAATCACTATTTACGCTATCAGTTGTTGGTGAAATTAGATCACAAAAAAGTGGTGATTGCATGTTGCAAAAGGCCTTGACCCCGGATACCAAAGGTAAACATGCAACATCTGATGTCCTCCCCCTCCACCAACTTTCCAATAAACATTTAAAGACTTTTTTGCAAGTCGCACCTGTGTGCAATTATACTTCATTGTGCAGCATCGCTCTAAACCTTGTGATGCACCAATAATTGCTATCAGTTTGTGCGTTTCACAATAGAACCAAATGACAACATTGGAAGTGTTTCCACTCTCTAAGCCAACACCACAAAGAAATAATGAACAATTTATGGATTTCACCTGTTTTATGTCATTGGCAAGAAATCATTCATTGACATATTTAAGATACTACACATGTTGCACAGGCAGTTAAAATCACCACCAACAACAATCATGCCATTTCACTTTCCAAGATTTCCGTCTCTAACCATTTCAGGTCATTAAAATCCAGCCCAGGTTCTTTTGGTCTCTTAAAAAGGCCTTGTCATGAGCACTATAAAAGCATATATAATTGGAATGAATAATGAATCTTTTTGAAAGGAAATATTTGAGCACAGCAACACAAAGATCAGGCCCACCACTGCATGTTTGATCTTAATCATGCAAATTAATTCAAATTCAGGCCAATTATTGTCATTAAGCACTTCTTTTGGGGACAACACATATCCTTTCTTTTCAATGGAACCATTCTTCATACACATAAACTGAAAGAAAGTGGTTAACTATGCATCACCTAATGGCCTCTTGTCTCCAGTGGTGAGAGGGTTTAAGTTTTACCTTAAAATTTTCTTAATGACAACTGAAAAGGGGATGGGAGGTAAACAAATAGCTCTACTTCTAGGTGAGGAACATCCTGTCTAAATATACCCATTCAGATGACTAGATAAAAGAGAATGTGCATCTCTAATATGTCAGCATGGCTTTAAGATGTTGGTATTGTGTTAGGGTATACTTAGTTCCTCTGCCAAATGAGCTGTTGATGAAAGGCTATATAAGGATAGTGAGATGCTCAAACAGGCCATTTACCACAATCTGATAGCTTCTGGAGCCAACAACCACCTAACATTGTCACAGTGGAGTGCATTTAACTCATTACTACCACTTCTTGATAGTTTTTTGATTATGCGAATTAATGAAGAATTCACTTTCACACTAGGGGGTGCCCTGGTCACCCACTTAACTCTGTCTTATCATAATTTAACTACATTTCTTTTGCTATAAAATGTTTTGGTTTCCAAATAACTGAACATTAAGCAGACCATAAATGTGGCAAGGGTTTCTTATTTTGCCACGGGGTATGGTTAATACCAATTCCATGGTAACCATAAATATCTTTAAGAAGCAATTTCATTATTTATTGTCTACTTGTGTGTTTGTGCTCAATTTATTTGGAGAAACTTATGTTTTTCTACACATGCAAAACTAACATAAACTTTACTTTGAATGTTATCACTGTTAAATCTTCTGTGGGGAGATTTCAATCACCAAATACTAGAAGATGTCTAGAGCTAATCACTTTCAACAGGATTTGCCCAGGGAACACCGGTGGCATGTTTCTTTTAAACTCTGCCAATTTTACAAGTAGTTTGTTTTGTTTACAAGTTATTACACAGTTGAAGTTACCCCTAGGTTGTTTTCCCATGCATTTTACCTTCCTGTAAATGACAAACGTAACTGTTAAGTGGTATTTTTCTTTCTAAAACATCCAATTTTCACCGCAGTGATATTGCATTACGTTTCACTTTAAATTTAATACTCAGACTCACAAATATAATGGTATTCTTACAATGAAACTTTTATTGTGTATTTTTGACTTTTACTTTTTCCTTAAAAGGCCAGGATCCAACACAGAGTGCGATGTAAAAACGCAGGACAAGTGAATTACCTACTTGTCAACAATCATTGTAATCTTAAAGGAAAATAATAACATGTGGTATTTTCTATTCAAAGCCGAAAGGTAAATCTAGATTTCTATTACAACGCAGATTTGTCCTTTATGCAGTAATACGCAATAGTTGTGCGCCAAACAGGCCTAAGACGAAAGCATGACGTTCACTTGTTGACAGTTTCACGTGTTGCATTCGTACTTGAGATGCAAACCGCACTTCCAATATGGTCAAAGAGCACGCATACACCACTGAGAACACAAACTTGCATAGAACAGCCCCAATTTATACGGGTAAACTTTAAAATGGAGCGGATCTAGAGAAGGAAGACTCAGCAAACAGAAAAATTAGGTTTTCCGAATACGGAAGAGTGCGTGATATTAATTTTAATCACCAGGATACAAAAGAGTGAGAATTTCGCCCGAGGCATTCATGTGTTTCGTGTAAATAGTTTCAGATCTACATCCGTCACCAGTGCAAATAGTTCGTCTAGACTTAACCCAACACAATTTTGTTATTTTGTACACTTATGGATTAAGGATTGTTCTATATTTTACTAATACTATATTTTACTAATACATGTTCATTAGAAAGTATACACTTGTCTCTTAATGTAACCGATGCTGTACCAAGAATTGTTTTCATTGTAAGGTATTCATTCATCCATCAAAGTAGAACTCCAATTTCCATTTTTATCAATATTGTACACAAATACATACGCAGGCCTAATCACTCGCATGAGCCTGACAATTAACGAGGCAAACCCTTTAAAGTTTTACAGAATTGAATTTTGTTCCTTGAACACTTTTTATGTCACTTTCTTCCCTTTCCTATTCATGTGTATTTTTTCTCCGCATTTTGAGTGAAGGGTCTTATGCGTTGTGCTTGTTGCTCTCATTAAAATTCCTTTACTGTTGAGCTCTTATTTCCATGCGACGCCAATTTTGGTCTGCTTCGTTGTTGACTTAGCTATAGCACACTGAGGCGTGTCAACAAGTTCGGTAAACAGGCGGAAGACAGGGACCTTTATGAAAATATCATGCAACGAGTACAGGATTTCAGTGGTCATTGTTGGGAAAGTTGATTCTGACCAAACAAGGGGGGTGCGGAATACGACTGCATTAATTTGTGAGATTTTCCACAAATAAGGGGTGTCATATTCGATGCTTTACATTGATCAACATTAGGCAAGAACAAACTGCCAATTCAAATCTCCCCATCCTTTCCGCTGCTCCAGAAATGCAGTGCTATTTACCCTAAAGGAAATTTCCTTTGGGACTAAGAAATTTGACAAACAGATTATGTAAAACATTTCTAACAACACCCATAGCACACAATACAAGTCCCCGTAAATGCCCTTTGGCTAAGAGGCTTTTAGCATATTAGGTAAGGTCCACCCTAATTTCAATGACAAGCATCTCAATTTGTATATCCATGAAACATAAGGTTTTTTAATAATGTGAAGCACAAAATTCACACCTCTATCCAGAGAGAGAGAGAGAGAGAGAACAAAAAGTTCGAGAAAAAAAGAGCGGGAAAGTTTCTGAGTCCCAACAACTGTGCGGAAGTAAGATAATACCATATTAGGAGAACGATAAAGTGTCGGTGATAATTGACGCATGATGACAGGGCAACGTTTCGTCCCTCACTGTTCATCTGGTAAAAATGATGGCCACATGGTGTGTAAACTTGCTTCTGCCCTCTAACCCAATTTGTTGTGCCTGACTACCTTCAAAACACACTGATGACCAAAATAAGACACCTCGGGCCCAACATTTGTAGTTTGTTTACATCCCCAGAACATCTTGTTTCCTCTTTTCCATGGACCACATGCCCTAATTGTTGCCGTAATTTTTGTTGTTGTTTTTCCTTACGCCATAAATAAGAAGCAGAAGTGATCGTCACAGAGAGATCCTCACGCACTTCAAGCCAGGTGTGATGTTAATTGCTCTACGAGTCATGAAACAATAAGAAAATTAAACATCTTTCAGTATGCATGTTGCCACTGATGTAAACAAGTTAATAACATGTTGCGCGATTAAATTGCCTCGATCAGGCCCCTTCAGGTTTCTAAACGTGCTTTTAATTTTTGGCCTTGTGCCCATGGTATTGACGTGTGTATGATCTTATACGTGCGTTTTTCGGGTGTGCTCGTGCATGCGTTCACAATTGTCGTTTGTTTATTTATTCAATACCACTTTTGTGGAATAAATCTCTTCTAAAGTAAATCAAAAGTTAGTCATTATTATGGCGTATTTACATTCCATAACAGAACTGCCGCATTTATCAGTGCAGATTTACCAACTTTCCTGGAGGTGGGTGTTGAGTAGTAAAAATTGCAAAAAAGAAATGACCTTAATGTTTTGACGTGGATGTGTCTTGTCATCGTAAATCATTTCTCCACCGCAATGCTTGCGTAATACACAAGGCTCTTTTTGTGCTCTCTTTTTTGTTATCAGTGTGGGAAGGATAGCAAAAACCGTCGTCCAGTGATTGTATCCTTTCTAGGAATGGTTCCAAGCATTTCGTGGCCCTGGGCCTCTCGGCAGCTGAACACCCTCTATTTCCTGATGTTTCCTGCCAAAATCTGCACTATTTAAACAAAGAAATCGCCCACAACACTAACCATGTAAATTAATGACGATAACAAACATGTGATGGACTGAAAAAGTATGAGCTGTCCCATTAAACTGTAGGGGGTCCCTAAATATGGATTGTATGGCATTTACCATATTTGCCATATGGCCTTGGCATCATCTTTTATCGTCAGAAAGATAACTTCAATACTTGTCATTTATTTCTGAGTGACACTGCGTGCTTTCAGGTATTTATCTCCCAAGAAAATAGCTAATTGTAAGTAATTTCGCCGCGGAATTAATTATACTTAAGTCCGCATAATAAGGGAATGTAGTCGAAGACACTGGATGCCTTTAAACATCTTTATCTGCATCCTACAATAGTAGAATTGTATCTCTTTAAGGTATCGAGCAAAAGGTCAACTGACAAATCATCATAAAAACATACAAAGTGTCATAAATTCAATGCGGACCTGTGATCTCCGCTTGTCATAGGAGATCCAACCCCTTTCTGCATGCCCAAATACGCCTTTACAACCTGACATCCTGTCTAAAATAATAGCACCCTATACATTCCCCAAGGGAGGGTGGCCAAGGTCCTAGAGGTTAATGTCTAATGTAACTTATTAAAATCACTAGTTAACTTCGTCAAAGCAACTCCTTATTATCAAGTGCACTACAGAAATATGCCATACGGGTTTAATAAGGAAACGCAAAAATTATTGAAAAACTAGTTCACCGTAAAAATGAATAAGTAAAGAATGGGTAAGTGGACAGCTCAGAGTCTGCCTATTATTCTTATTTCCTGTTACGCAGAGAATTTTTTCTATGAAACGGAGATAATTTATTTGTACGGATAATTTTATATTGGTGAATCTTATGCCACTCATGAATAGGATGCTTGTGTTTATTATTGACCAGCCTGAATAAAGTGATGCTATTAATGTTTTGAAATTCTGGGGAAACCCACAGCATCATAGAGTCATGAATTATGCCTTTTTCATTTTATGAAGCGCACTGCACACGCACGTGCTGCAATCACCTCCTGACGCACACACAGCGTGCATGCATGCCACGGCGGGAAAAGTAAATGCGCGGGAAATCCGTGAGTGATTCAGAGAAACACATGGTCCAGAGCATGAGTGTGCATCAACTAACACGCGCACGTACACAAACACGTTTTGTCGCAAACTCCGCAGCATTTTCAGCAAAGGACAAGTATCCTCGAAAGTGATTTGTGATATCTGTATTTTCAATTCGAACTGGAACGTCTTTTTCATTTTCAATATTTCATTTTTAGTGGTTTTTTTGGTTGTTTTTTTTCAATTTTATTTTTATGTTTCACTTTAACTTGTCAATATCAGGTGTAATTGTCAAATTTCGTCAAAGTGTGGTCAATTTTTGTGCAAGTGTGCGATTCTTACTATCTTCAGTGTCTAAATTTCTGGTGCAGTCCTTTACTGGCTCTATGGCCGAACTTTCCCGTGGTATTTTGTTTATGAATCATAAAAAGTCATATGATGCTGCCTAACACTGGGGATGAATTTCCCCTTTGTGACGTGTGCGTTTTTTATGCGTCTTCATGTACACGCATCAACAGGCACGACAATGATCAACCCCGCACAAAGTGGTTGGTTGTACGTCAAGTTCTTGAGAAAAACTTGATTCACTTCAGTCTAATCAAAAGCGTATGATCATTGATTAATAGGTCCGCCGTGGTATTTCCTTTTGCCCGTCAGCATGAACACATTCTTGATTTGCGGCCAAAGATAATACAGTAAAAGACCTTACGTACATAGTCATAATTTCATGACAGAGGACTTAATGGGGCAAAGATCTCATCCCCAAAGAGATAAGATCGAGATCCTGCTGTTCAATTTCAGTGATGTAATTGTGTGTTTTTGTTACTCTCCACCCACCAAACAACTTTCTAATTATGTATATCGAACAGGATTTCGGAATGCTTTCAAATCCAGGATACAGAAAACACAATGGCATGGTACTGGTCCACGTGACAACTTTATTAAAACGTAATTCTAATGCAATGTAAACAATGAACGACTTTAATAAAAGATGAAAAGTTTATTATTCGTTTTTACAAAAGATTTCATTACATTTCATCAAACTTCTTTTTCACTTTTATTTCTCCTTTACATGTAAATTTCACTTAATAGTCCCAT
The DNA here is from genome assembly GCA_038406195.1 of Haplosyllis anthogorgicola. Classification (NCBI taxonomy): domain Eukaryota; kingdom Metazoa; phylum Annelida; class Polychaeta; order Phyllodocida; family Syllidae; genus Haplosyllis; species Haplosyllis anthogorgicola. The sequence continues at coordinate 23,837 of JBCAUI010535693.1, read as the reverse complement.
GCGCAGACCAATTAACGCAGTATAATATTTTATGCAATAATTACAGTTTGAATTACAAAATAAAACTTTCATTTCAAGTTATTCACATAATAATTGAATTTCAGTAATTTTCAGTAATTGACAATTATCACGCCGCTTCTATTATCACTTTCTAACTCTCCTCATCACTGATTAGACCAACGAGAACATTTCTGATAGACTGACGGATAGACTGATATCAAAGTTTAGTTTTATTTAACTTAGACCAATACTGTTACGCAAGAATTCACCAATAAAATCTATAACATCAAAGGCAACAGATAGCGAAACGCCAATAAAGCATGGGAAGCATATATAGGATGAGCATGAACTGTCACTGTTGACCATTGACATTGGTTTTCTATCGTGTTCAAGCTATAATACCCTTCAATGGGCACTTATCAGTCGAATTAAGCCCAGATTAAAGTTGATATCAATCAATATCAAGGTAAATCAAGAGACAACGACGCAGACGTAACAATGGACGTATTTACCGACACGCAAACTTCTGACGCACAACGCCACTCGACGCGCAGAACGTAAGTACTGAGACGGTAGACTCAATAGAGCACTTCAAACAAAACCACAAACAATGCACACCTGATAATCAGTTAAATATCAGGAAACAATGCCAGCTAATAGGCTTGTAATACCAAGCGTGTAATTTACTCGTGTCAGCGGCAAGCCCCATACACCAACTTATGGAATTTTACTTTGTTGAAAGTATGACATATAAATGCGTACAGCTGTTGTGTCTTTAAAGGCCAAACTGGACCTAATTGTTACTAATGGTGTTTTTGCCCTTTCTCTTGTTTTTGTTGGGTGTTGAATTGACACCTTTACCCCTTGGTTAATCTGTGCATGTCTTTGAACCCGTTCTTTAGCTTTTATCAATGGGACTAGTAGATCATGTAATTTTGTATTTCAATGAGCACTTTGTTCACGCAAGTATTGTAAATCACTAAATTGCTGCATTGTGTTTCTTTTAAGTGAAATTTCAGATGTTAACCCTTCTGTAAGCCTTTTTGATAAGATTTGCGTTGTTTTGAATTCCATTACGCTGATTTCAACACACACGCATACCGGATCACTTTCTTATGTAAATCACACAATTACACAAAGTAAAGCAAAATCTTTTTGCTAAATAATTAACATTTTCTTAACTCTTTATGCCGGCAGAGTGACGTAGTATTTGAATTTATTTGAATGTTGCATTTAATGTACGAATCTAATATCTATGTGAACAAAGCCAAAAAGCGACACTTCACTTTACTTCACAAACAAGCCACTCAAAATTTGGTATTTGATCAATTATTTTAAATTCAATAAGAGTACTGATGTCATATATTATTAATTGATTTTAACTAATTAAATTCTGCCAGTGGCTGCCCGCCTAAGTACGTCGTAGCCATACGCGGTGGTTAAATACTGGTTTCAAGGAGCTGGTCCCTTTTCCCTTGATTGCACACATCAGGAGGGGGCGAAGATGAAGGAGCAGCGCTTAACTTATTGATTATAAACGACATCAAAGGTAAGTCTAGTACCCTCCCAGTCTCTTCATTTCCTAATTAAGTATCAGTATTTAACTTTAAAACTCATCCTTCCATTTATCACTGTGCTAATAGCCATTATTTTCGGCTATTCTTACTTTTAATTATAGCCTTCAATAATACAATAAGACAAAGCTGTGCGCAGTCCATCATATGGATGGCTATGGCTAAGTCGTGATGGGTATTTTTGCACCTGGCCTTTTTGGCTGGGTTATCGCATTGATCTTTCGACCTGTTGGGTGGCCAATGTAGAAGGATTAATAGCTAGTTACTTTTGTACGGCTTATCATATGTTTCACCCGAGTAAATTTTGCAAATATTTCAGGGTAATTATGTCAATATTAACAATTACAATGTCAGTGCACCTGAATAAGTAGCAGTTTTTAATAAAGTCTAATACTAGTAGATAACAGCATATCACGAATGTTTTCCTTTCTCTGAAACAGTGCACTTTTCGGTCTCTTGAGCCACATGTTTTTATGTCCCCATTTTCACTCCCTTTATATTTACCAAGTGAAATCTCCCATTACCAAAGAGACACAATTGATTCTTTAGCTTTCCCATTACCTATGATTAGGTATTCTGGCGCAACCATTACAATGATATGACACGCATAATTCCCAAGGACAGGGTAAACATTGCATTCATCACTGAGAAAAAAGAAATCCAATTCATGCTTTCCACATGCCAACCTCTGAATAAAAGCCATCCTTGTTTAGCACACTGATCCCCTTTTTAAACTTTACTTTTAATTAAATACGGCAATGACGTCGTCAATAAATGGAGGTTACTTCTGCTCCACTGATCCGGTTACCTTATCAATTTGCTACGTGACCTTGGCAGTTTGACCAAAACTTCACAATACAAAGATGCACAATTTCTTATTTGGACAACAACTGTGACAACGCTTTCAACTACTAAAATTATCACTCTCAAGTTACAGTAATTCTGGTTGTACCAGAATAATACCTTATTAAGTGCGTATTACTAAAGAAACCTCCCGGGAACAACAAACGTTTATGCTAATTTTATTACAGTTAAAAGAAATGAAAATTTAGAAAGAAAATACTCCCGTTGAAATCACTTTATCACAGTAAACAACCTTTCAGCTGCTTCTATCGCATAAGGTTATCAACTTCATAAGGCTACCACAGTTCCAAATCAGCTGCCTAAAGCAAGATTCAAAAGACTGTATTGTGTCATACACATCGGCTTATAACTTAGCTGTCATGAAAATATACAAATTACATTTTGTTTTGTTGTCAATAGCTGTCACATGAAGTTTCATGAGCTCCTAATTTCCCAATACATATGTTTAAAATGAAAGTTACTTGAGAGCACAGGCACTAAAATTGTAGCGTTGAGACTCGAACCCAGAACGTTTAAGTTCAGAGTGTGACTCTGACCATTCGGCCACGCACGACATCGGAATTGTCCAAAAAGCAGATACCAATTAACAACGTGTCGGTCCTTTGGCCGCGTATCTACTGAAATGAGATGACACCCCGTTCATCAGCATTGTTTTATATGGGTTGAAATGCAATAAATATATCCAGTAAGAAACGCTAATTACTGTTGTAATTGGGGCTGTCACCCCTATTTCGAAAACCCGTTTCAATGCATTACATGCAAACAACAACGAAACATTCCAGTCTTCGCATAAATAATTTGCACCCAAATCTATTTGTTGGGATCAAACAATGACCAATCTTATGTTTACTGTAGCATGTTTATCTCTCATTCAAGATGACAACCCCCGACCTTACCTCTTACCTAGAAGTCTGGAAACATTAAACCGCACATATCTGGGAAACCATCTTCATAAAGGACCCATTAACTTCTCCTTACATATTTAGGTCTTGTACTAAAATCAAGAGTTACACTTTCTGTCAAGAAACACGATTGTAGACTTAGTCGTACATTTACAGGTAAAGTAAACACCGCAACATTTAATACTCCTGTAGGTGGTACCTAAAATATTACTGATATTCTACCTGCTCCTCGTTTGCTTAACAAGTGAAAAACAACGTATCAAAAGTAAAAATTTACATACAGAAATTATACACGCGTACAATGTGGAAACTACTTTAAATTAATTAAAGACGTTTGTTATTAGTTTACTGTTAGCGTAACAAATTACCCATTTTCATAACATATGATATTGTAACAACGGTCGCAACAGAGTAATCCAAATCATCTCTGAGCTTTGTCAGCGAAAAGATATCAATACCCAAAACGGTATCCCATTTAATAACCTGTAAAATGAATTTAAGTGTAAATGGAGTGATCATCAGTGGGATACTTTGATGTCATTCACAGGGCGACCCTTGGGAGGATAGCAAAATATATACCTGTTACGATAAAATGTGTATTATTACAATTGGTTGACATATGCTATTTGGTCCATTGTAGAAAGTATTATCTTTCTAATGATATGTCCATCCTCAGGAGAAAGTAAGGATAGGAGAGAATAATTCATCATTCATTCCCCTTGATCATCAATCATAGCCTATTTCGACACCCTGTCACAGCAACACAAGCCTTTAATAATAAACCTTGGTTCCAGCTACTTTCCCTGTCTATTTATACTGAAAGGCCAAATGACCACAACTCTTTTGTTACTCCCAAGACAACTGACAGATACTTTTATATCTCTTTATCAACTATACAAATTTTCTTCGAAATGCAATTTTAGGAATTGAAATTAGCCTATTATCGGGTTAATTAAATGTTAAAAAGGCTGCGTCAGGGGAACAATATATTGTTTTCGCACAGTGACCTTAAAGTTGACTTGAAATTACTAGGCTTTCCACGGGGGACAAATTTTACTCCCCGCTCCCCGTCTTGTATTCTCCGCCCCGTCCCCTGTTCCCCGTCATAGGTCACTATCAAGAAAAGTTGTCACTATCTGACCAGCCAATAACATCGAAACCAACCAAAAAAACAAAAAATTGCTCTCGTGTATTGTCATGTTATATACTGGGTTCATTACCCTTGTTTATAGTCATGTGTGTGTTCTACATTTGTTTCACTAAAGGAAAGTTATTGTGTAGTGATGTAGTTAAACTCATAATCTGCTAAGGATTTGTTGAGTTGACTGAAACTTCCAAAAAGGGATGATGGTTCATTTTGAAAGGTTACATCTCTGAAGCCAACAAATAAATAGGATGGGGGACGGGGACCTAAAGATCAGCCCCGGGGACACCTTAGTCCCCGTCCCCCGTCAAAAGCCCTAGAAATTACTGTTGTACTTGACATGCGAAATGTCCATTTTTACGGGCGAAATCAAACTTGTCATCATACAAAGTATGATAATCACTGTCCTGTAAAGTTTATGTCTGATAAAACGGTACAAAGAAATACATAGAAGATGCACAATGTGACACTATTAATGTACCAAGTACAAGTTAAATGGTACAGGAAAAATATGCCATCCGGTACGCTTGCTTCTACGAAGCTGAGCAAAATTGGCATTCAAGGAAACCAACACTGAAAGCCACGCATGAAAAATTGTCAGCGAAATTACCAAACCCCCTTAGGTCCAGATTTGTCACAAAAGTGTCTCTTCAAATTAAGATGAATGGTGGAGTTTATAATGCAATTTCATACAAATTATAGCACTTCCAATTTCAATTTGCCAAAATTACGCAAAAATGGGATCTTTACACATCTGAAAGCTGATGTATTACTTACTCAATGTACTCAAAAACTCTGATGACAAAACTTCGCATGATCCGAAGTGAGCTTAAATACCAGTGTGGTGCCATACTGCTGTCACATTGGATTCATTTTCTGTTTTTAATTGGGAGTTTTCATCACAATAGACAAAAGACACACATATTCGCCATAGTATTATCTAGCATTACAGCTCATATGGGGGTAAAATGACGCTAAGAAAACATCAAAGGCGCTGCCTTGTCAAATAAATTCTTGGGCAAGTTTCTCACATGTATCATCACAAATCTGGAGTGGCAAACCTCTTCTGGTGTTTATCAATATTTACAAGTGCCCAACCTTTCTAGGTAAATTTCTCGGGACTCGGTTCACTTCTAGGCAGTGATAGAGACATTGTAGATGCGTGTTCTTGATCTTATCAAGTGAATCAAAACAGTGATACACAAACTTGTGCTGCTATCATAATGTTGATACCACTTCACACAAGAACCGTCTTCGGCTTCCTCGAAGTTCCATGAACTCGGTAAAGCAAGACTTGTGTCCCGAGTGTGACCACTTCTGAGCACCTGGTCCTTAACGGTGCCTTTCATCCTTAATAAACAGGTGCCCTACACTCAGCATTCCTTTACACCTCCAACTGCTGTCACATAATGATTTTATAATGATCTTCCAACCAATAACCAATACAGGAGTACCACTTCTCTTGTGACCACATCCAAGAAATTAAAACCAGCTTACTGCAACAGCTCAACTCATCATCTTCCCAGAAATATTCGTTTTCGGTCCCTTTGAAGTCGGTTACAGTAGCAGATGACGGGTTTACCACAGCAGGTAGTCAGGTGTGATACTGGTAATAAAATACACCATAAATACAAACAATAATTCCATCATAAAACGTGTGTATTATTCCATATTACTACATCAATTTCGATCGATGGCAATTAATTTACTTTCACGACCTGCGTAACACTCGTTACTGGAAAATTTACCCTCTTTTTCCGATTCCAGACCAGGGAGCCGGAATTTTTCCACACAAAATAATTAATAAAGATTTAAATTAAATAGATTATTGTGCTTCTGATAAATTAAGTTAACTCAGGTGTCACATGCCATTCTTCTTCGATTTTCGTCCCAGTAAATTCCAACCTTACTCTCGACCGCATTCAATGTAGTTTCTCACGGTAGGAACTTCGCTAAATACCGTAAAAGAAAAAGGGAAAGATGACCACAGGTCCATTTCAGTTTCAGCTGTAGTTTGTATGTGAAAACCAGATGAATTTGGGGACATTCCTGTGGTACTCTACTGTAGGTGAACACCTGCAGAGCCATGAAAAGACTTCAATGGGATAATCCCCCTTTTATCTCTTCTGGCCGAATCTCTTCTTTCCAACAATCTGCAGGACACCTTTCCTAATTAACCGAATTTTACTTTTATTACTCAATTGGAAGGGCAATAAATTCATTAGGGTAAATTCCAAAAATAATCTTTGGTGTTAGTTGAAAGAAAACGTGGATTGATCGGGATGTAAGAACTTACAAAAAATAAATGTGTAAGTGCCTTCGTAAATCAGAGTTCTACTATAAATCATGTCAAGCGGCTAGTGATTTCCCCAACAAATGAGGATTACGAACTCCAGAAAGTGTACTTAAAACCGTGTACTAAAACATTTTTGAGCTGAAAGGTCTAACAACATCACCTTCTACATCTATCAAGTTGTCTGACACAAAGCCTCCAGACAAAACTTCTTGGATGCCTAGAAATGTGATGCCTTCAATGCTTGGAAGAAAGACTTCTAGGCAAAGGCAAAAATCTATTTACTAAGCAGACTGCATTGGTGATATAAGCTGTAACAATAAACACAACGATTGCAGACTTCAAACAGACACTTGTTCCTGGCACTTGCTCGGAGGAACCTCTAGGAATATTTGAGTATTTACCCTGTCAAGGAGTCGACTCTCTTCTGATGAGCCAGGTGATTATTGAGGCAAATGCTGATCTTGATTGCATCAACGTTTTCACTTCTTTGTCTGTGGCATTCCTTTGCTAAATACCTTGGCTCGGATAAAAGATCTTTTCCTTCTTCGCCAATTTTGCAATACTCAACCAGTTACATATATTTTTTTCGTGTGGACACTCGCTATTTGGTACCGTACCGAATTAAATTTATTCCGATAACCGGCAATAACTTTTCAATTCGGTTTCATCTGTTTTCATTCACAAGGAATGTTTTACACCTGATTTCATTTTCTTTCATATTTTAAGCATGACGACTTTCTGAGATAAAGGATTCAGCCTGATTTAATATAAAATTGAATCATTAAATTACATTAACTGTTGATTGTCATGACAGTAAATGTACATCTCAACTGCTTTAACAGTCTTGTGCAATGATAAGAATCTGAAATCTTTCTGATATTGTAACAATCACTGAAAAACGATAAAAGCTAGTATCGTTTCAGAAAAATAAACCAATAACCGGTATCGACAATACGCGTTCTATCTCCACACTAATTTTTTTTCTTACATCGCAGTCTGGTCTGTAGATCTGTTACTTTTCATGCCAATCGTTTATTTGCACTGGGATCGGGGTTAACATTGTTTTTTTTTTTTTTCATCACCCCGAAAAATCTAAAGAAATAAAGTAGTTAGTAATTTCGTTTATTTCTGTCTAGTATTTGATAATTCAACCTGTAGCTGTATGTAAGAAGGTGGAAAATATGCAGTATGCAATGATTAAAACAATTTTTGCATGTTTGGGGTTGTAATGGAACAAAAAAAAACGTTTCAAAAGAAAACGTATTTTCATCATTATTATGTCTTTCTCCCTTTATCACTTAGAGACATTTCTACCTTTCCCACTATTCAGCATGGAGTGCACACAGTTTGCAAACTTTGAACTTTATCTTCGTAGACCACTTTAAACCGTACTGACAGATCGGTTTAATAGCTTCCTAGAAGTATGCTAACATTACTTGCCCTCAAGCTACATCACAATTAAAGTCAATAAACACACAAACAGGAACATCAAACCCCCATCAAATGCTCAGTTTAATGTAGCAAACTTCAGTCAAGCCACCTTTAGAAATATATACACTGGGGGAATTATGAGCAATTATTATGGAATTCTTGGCAAGCAATGAAGGAGCACATTATACTTTGATCAGGCTTGCCAGGAAATCTCTCTGGGCAATGGTGCACTTAACCCAGAAGTGTTCCCAGCTCCTTGATGTAATATTAAGAGCAGGATTTATGATCGTCAACTAATCGTTATGTTGCCAATAATTAGTAAATATTAGTTATAGTCTCTATGGGAGTTGCGGAATGCCCTTTGAAGCTGTCCAGAAAAGTACACAGCTTTGATCGCCGGCTCTGTATGCATTTACAAGTGACCAAATAACACGTTTCTAATTACTGCAGCTCGATCTATTATAATAACACAAACAATAATCCCAACAGTAATACTTCCTTTCCCTTTGATCACTTGATTACAGAGATAGCCACCTCCCAGATGAGCCGTGGAGATCGTGTTAATGAGATTAATTAAGAACATCACTGTTAATCACCCAGAGTCTGGATCCGCACCGAATACATCTGTCCTAATTCAAGTGGACATCTTCTCCACGAAAGCACAAACAAGATAACATTGCCAGTAATTACCTGATATACTATACCACTGCAAAGTGGGTGTGATCCGTGTGATTGATCACCGATTTGAGCTGATTGATCATCGATTGGGAGTGACTGATCCGTGATCTTCGGTGATTAAGCGGTGATCTTTATGATTTAAGCGTTGATCTATATCAGAGTGTATGATAACAAATATCTGCAGTGTGGGAACATTGCCCGAAGCTGCTTGCACATAAGGTGTACTGATCAAAGAGATCCGATTAACAGGTCAATAGGAATTACTGAACTCGGTTATTTAATATCTGAGAGGTTTTAGCTTGACGTTTACATGTCCTTTGCTGCGTATGGGAAGACCAAAATCCTGATCACCTGAAAACCTAAGACGTTTATTTACCAAAGCCGATATATTCGAACGTTTATCATCGGCACGTGACTCACCAGAATCAAAAAGTATAAATACCATTACATACACTGATACAGGCGACAATTGTACCGGCATCAAATTCTTTTTACAGGAAGAAAATCATGCTGACTGTTCTTTTTTATTATAATTACACAAAGTCGCTGGCTGCGTACAGCTTGATTAGGTGCTAAGTTATTACATACAGGTGTAAAAAAGGCCGCAACAGGATAAAAGACGCACTGACCCAGATACAGATCAGAAAGATTTCTCATGAACATAACCAAAATATTGATGTTTAATCAGCATACAGTAACATGTTTACCATTACATGGCTATCTTAGCAGAACTTAATGAGAAGATCAAAGAATAAGCCCACGGGGTGATTAGCATTGCTAATCAGGACACATCAGATGTGTTTACCCCTGCAAAACCTCATGCAGGTCCCGAGAGAGAAGGGTCTGCCGACAGGAAAAAAGGCATTACGTAATATTGTATTACCCACATTACTGTTCATTCACAGCAATGAGAGCCGTACATGTACATGGCTCTGTGGCGTTTTGTACTGTTCAATTCCATTACATGCATCATATGTAATTTTCGATTCCTCTTACTTGTTGTATCACACGTTTTGAATAATATGCCTCACTGATCACCAAGTCTGAAAGGATACGGGAAACGCTCTAAGAAAAAAATAAATTAATTCCTTAAGCTATATTACTCAAATTTACGATGAAATATATCGCAAAGTCTTCCGTCGAGAGTTTCTCAGCTCCAATCTTGACTATCATTTGCTGATTCGCAGCACTTTACAAGTTATGATTATCCTATCATTTATCACCGATTTCTTATCAATGTACCCTTCAATGGTAACTACAGTATCAAAGCTGCTTTGGATCCCCTTAGCTTTGCCTACTTTTGATACAAAAGCTTGTGCTTCTAGACTTTACGGCTTTTCTGTGAGATACAGTATGGGCTGCTGTGTCAACAGAGAATAAACAATTTCTTTGCTAAAGTATGTTTGATTATTTGCAGCAACACAAGTTGGACCTGTTTGATGACAGCTTTTGGGATAAAGTAAACACATAACGGTACAGCTGCTCGAATAATAATCCGTGTGTTAAGGGGCGAATCTTTTGATTTTATCTATTATGAAGTATATTTTGTATTACGTTTCAAATTCGCATAAATAGTGGTTAAGATGTTTGCTGACTTGTGAATACTTTTTCAACTTTGGACACGAAACATCTTGTTCTTCAGGAGAGTCAGCACAAATACTGATAGATCATTGGATCTTGGCTGTAGTTCACATAAAATGTGCGCATTTATGATTCACAACTGAAACATTCACAATTCTATAATATATCATTTCCTTTCTTTTACATAACATTAAATAATGGCATCCTGCATTTACGCGCACTTCAGCTGCACACACGGACCACATACACTTTTTTACATAAATGTTTAGATCAAATCACACACACATTTCCTCAACTTGTTTAAAGATCAAAAATATTAAGGAAGAAATATTTTTTGTCTTGGGCTCTCACAAGTTGACAGCCAGATGTCCTTGACACTAGTAAACGAAACTGGAGGGGCGAACATGACACCAGCTTCTTGCAGGACTGAAGCTGTGACATCAGAGGACTGAAACTTGAGCCAGCTACTGCAAGTAGTAATCTGGAATGGACCCACACAGCTCCTGTTAATCAGCTGAGTTTTCCCGCCGTTTTTAGTGATCCTACTGGGGAAAGAGAAGACAATTTGTTTACTGCGGTTAAGGTTCGTGTAGAGTCAATCTTTTCCTGTTTCTTTATTAGGCGAAGACTGATTTATTTGTAAGCAGTTGAAGAATTTCTGTAAAAACAGTATCTGCAACATTTGAGATGATTAAAAATGAAGGAATAACACATAAATTGCGATAGAGACCCTCACAAAAAGAACAATGGAATATGCAGCCGAATACAAGTAGTAAATGGTAATGGAGCTTGGGCTTTAAACTGATGATCCAATCTCGTGAGATTTAGGGTCCAAAGTCCAATTCTACTCATTGTACCCTACTGCCAATGTCACAAGTGAAACTCATAAAACATATGCGAGAAAATACTACCCGACAATGTGCCTGTGTTGACAGAAAATCACCAGTTTTCCAAACTTATCTTTTATCTTGGAAGATTTTGAAAAGAAAAACTGCAGAAAAAGGAGACAACAATTGCAGGGACAATGTTTTATGTTTCATTCCTGTAAACAAAAGCCATACTTATTTTTATTCCTTGCTGTTGGTGGTAATAAATTTGCAACATTATCTTATAAGTTTACAAACTGCTAACTGCATTTCTGCATATATTAACCTAATTTTTGTACTTTCATTTTATATCCCAGTTATACTTCTAAAATACATTGCCAGTTAATTACAGTTTTTTTTATATTAGGACTGTGATAATGATACATTGAGTGAAAATATTCAGGCAGTTGTACATAATGAGTACTGTAGCACAGAAAATGTAGCACTTATCCCAGATGAATGCTGTTTTGGTGCTAATGTCCTCAATTGGACTCATCTCACGTACATATAATTTAATAATTTGTGAGTTAGTATTCAGAGAAAAATGCTGATCTCTGGGAAATCGAAATTAGTCATAACTGAGAATTATCGGATGGCAGTGCCGTACTTCTTTCCAGTAGGTGGCGTACTAGAACGGTGCGAAAATTCACTTTTCACGACGACCACGTGCAACAGGTCGCGGTGGATGGTTAAAAAATGCCACAGTCATTTTTTCCGATTAGAATACAAGTTACTGTAGCACACCACAAAAAAGTCCGGTTATTATACTGCATCTACTATATGAGCAATAATATTTGAATTTAATGCTTACAGAATAAAGTGCTGTTGATCACAATGTAGCAGCACATGGTTCACCTATGCAACCCCAACGTAAATATTGGTATTACAAGCATCTGTTGTGCTAACACAGGTTTTTCAGGCCCAACCTTCCCCTATGCACAGACTTCAAAAAAACGTTTTCTCATCACGGTGTACTCAATCAAAACAAACTTGTTATTCGTATTTCATATTCGAGTCTGTCTTGTCACACAACCGAAAAACAATGTTATTTTTCATTTCGGGCAATGATATGTCTGAACATTATAAAATATAAACAGGTCTAAGTGTTGATATGTTATCTCATTATAAGAAAGATTTGAGAAATTACACACGGTTGCTTGAGAAACCCTACAATTATAAGGGTACCTATACCAGGGCTATACTTAGGAAACATAAATTGTACCAAGATAATTACTAAATCTTAAGTGATTTGTGCTATTTCATAATTTCCAGCCCGTCAATTTCGCATTTTTGCATAAAGAATAAAAGTTCAAATGCCACAAATGTCTAATCCATATATGGAGCTTTCTGCAATTAGGGAGAATTTGACACAACTGCGGGTGAGAGGTCAAAGAAAGATTTAAAATCTATTCAAAATTCTTCTATAAAATCTATTCAAACTGTTCTTTCTCAATAGACAAAGTGTTTTTGGCTGTTGGATTTGGGCATTGAAGCATGAAAACCAAGAGAACCCTTTTGTAGAAACCACCATCCCCAAGAAAACCACAAGATCGAAAAACGTTATTTTGAACCTTTTATTCAAGACAAATTGACAACGACCGAGTGAATAAATGGCCGTGTAAACCTGGATTTATTTAAAAAGAAATAATTTTAGTGCTTTTTGTGCCAGGAATATGAAAATCTGCAAAATATGAAGTGTGTGATATCATCAAATACCCGAAATCAGGTTTCATTCAATACATTTTACATAATGAAGTCCATTGTCATCATGGGAACTTTTGATACTTTGACTCAAGAAAAATTTTAAACCAAAAATCGCGAAAAATGTAAAACTTCATTCCACAATGGGAAGGTAATTCAAAGGCAATTTAACCACCTACAATCGTACATATCTAAACATCTCGAACTTGTATTTTCAATGTATAATTGTCGAGCCATATCACAAAATATGTGTTTACTACAGTTCTAGAGCTTTAATGCTTCCCTAAAATAAAATTCAATGAAATTTCAAACAGTATGTAATCATGCAATTTGACTCGTCAGGGTATGATCATGGATGAGGGAGTATGAAAGGCCAGCTATGAATCAGACTTTCTTACATGTTGTACAACCCCTCCATGTGTAAGCAAAAAGTTCTGAGGGGTGGAATCTCAAGGGGGTGAACGCACTAATTTGAAAGAATTATAATCAATGTTCAGCAAAGTTGATTCAGTTAAATTTGCCCACTACACAGTAATGCAGCCCAGAAACAGGTATCAAAGTGGTGAAAAATGCCTAATGTCCTACTACATACTACTACACTCACAATTACATTCCATAATTTAAGCACGGAAAATGTTTGGGTAATATAAATATTAAAACAAGAACTGACTCCAAAACCAATAACATATGCTTAATTTCTGAAAACACCCATCCTGTAATCACCTTTTGGGAAGATGGGGATAAAATTTGTATTTACCCTTTCCTAGATCCTCTTCTCCTATCATACAATCTCTCATATGAGGCTATCTCACGCAGTGTCAAGTCAAACTCTAATGATCTATGGTCAAATCTCTATTCTTAACATTTGGGATTGTCACTCATTCTAATACGCGCACAATACAGTGAACTTTTGAATTATGAAACAACAAACCAGCACTCAACAATGTACTGAAATCCCATTAAAAATCTAATTTCACATCTTTTTTGTCGTGAAAGGGGGCATTAGCAAAGTAAACTTTTCGTACAAGTTCCGTCTTCCTTGGAAGTATTTTTATGCTTTTTCGAAGGTATTGAAATTTATAATTATCACCTTTGCTTTTCTTTCATCACGGTACAGCTATTACCCAATACTTTTCACTCTAGTCAGAGTACTGTAGCCATGTGGACTGTAATTATGACAGTATGAACACCATAATTAAAAGGATGCGTCAATTGGATAAAAAGAACAGTCAGTATGTGTCATTACGTGCGTCTTTTTGACAACCTAATACATTGTTGGTAACACTGTCATAACTCATCATAGAAAGTATCTCAAACGAATAGATAAATGCCCCCGGGGCGGCCTGTAACCTGCCTTCAATTACTAATAATCTATCATTTGGATTTCTTTAAACGTTTAACTTCATCAAAGCATTTAGAAAGTTATTTTTTAAATAGTTTAGCGATCATTTTAATAATACGAGTTTACTCCAAAACCGATCATGTATTCTCAAATTCTGAAGAAAAAAAACAACAACCGTCTGGTGATCACCAGCTTTGGCAGATGGGATTTGGCACCAAAATTATTTGTACCGCAATTCGACGAAACGACTCTGAATGGAATCTTTTTTCAATGACATGGAAGGCTCTGGTGACGTTGGACTCAATTAAAAGTAAGAACTCCTGATCCTTTATGTTCATTGCTGGTGTAACTTTTTTCTTGTCTTTGTAGTAAAGCCTACAGGTAAATGTGTAGCATGATACCACTTTCAGTTTTTAACACAATACCAAAAATATTTCTCCATCTGAAAGATGTTGACTTAAAAAGGTCTGATTTTTAATACATCGGTAGAGTGGCATTATTATCAGGCATTACTCCACATGTTGCATTAGTTTCACGTTAAAGTCCTATCAATTATTAAAACCCTTGGAGACGTTTTACCTATTGGAATTTCAAGCTTCTCTATGCAACAAGGAAAATGGTGTTAAATGTCCCAAACGCTCATGCAATTTCCATTCTCTTATCATGGGCACGTTTCCATTTACGCCATAATGGCGATACAGAAACCTACCAAATATTGCCAATTAAACAACCAATTGAACATTTGACTGACCCGCCTAAAAGAGTCTAATTTCTGGACTAAAAGACTTGTGAAATACATTTACCAGTTCATTCCGCAAGGTAACTGTCCATCAATGTTACTCTGTAAATACATCGAGGTCAATCTCAATTACTTAATGTGCCTTTTAACGCATTCCATGAAGTATTAAGTCATTCCTGGCAACTTTATAGATAAGATTAATTTAAACTACTTATGTGACATCACTGGACCCTTTCAGAATTGGGCATTTTATGAGGTCCTATTGTGTACTTCGGCTCTGGATAGAAAATTATCAAAAAATTTAATGTTTGCCCCTCTAAAAGAGTTAAATGTCCCATACTGCGCATAAAAGTAACGCCCCTAAATGCCCTGTCCAAATAGATAGATGAAATGTCACTGTTTATGGTATTTCTTTTGGATTAATTGTGCGAATTACATTCACATATGTCAACAATGGAAACTTAAACGAAATTATAAATAACGCTGTAAGACTTTGAAAAAAAAAATGCGGTAAATTTTTATTAATGAGAGTTGCTTACTGGCCGGGAATATCCCTTCTTAGGGGGTAGCTACAAAAAAAGTAAGATTGATCTTTTGTGGACATCCAGGGTGTAAGGAAAACATTTGTAATCAAACTTTCTAAGAATTGTGATGGCTTTTATCAATCAGGCATGCATAATTCTATTAATATTAATCATATGCCCTGCTTAACCCTTGCATATTTTAGGTAATAAAATCCTTGGCTTATCTACCAAATTCATCAATTTTCCATAGTGTACTTGAGTAGCCTTTGCCACCATGTTATTCTTTTTCAGTCACTTTGTTATGAAACTTGAGCCATGCATTTTAGAGATTATGCCCCCAACTCCTTCAGTTTTCCTGGGCCAAAAAGAATGCTGACAATAATCTTTTGTTCGACTTTAAAAAGAATCACTTCTCAAGTTTTATGGATATCAATTGCCACGCCTGTGGTTGTACATACTGCATTGTTTACAGAGTCCACATTTTAAAAAAATTTTCAGTTTCCTTATTCAATTCCATTTTGGTGGAGCGCTGTTGCAATAACATGAAGCAATGTTGACTCGAACATCCGTTTTTAAATAAAAGAACCATGTATTTGCATCATGGAATTGGTTTAATACCCATTGTTGACTTTGTCTCAACGTCTTACACAATGTAGTGTTATTTCTTCCAGAGAGAAATGGGGATGATACATTCGAGTTATTTACATTAAGCAAATGAATGTTCATAACAGAGATCTGGCATTCTTATTAAAGTTCGGTGCAAATTTTCTTTTAAAGACTGTATGCTTTCATAAGGCTTTCGAGCAATTACAATAACTACGCAAAGTGAGATTTTAGATTTTAAAACAAAAATATGGCTGCCAAATTAGGCCTCGGTGACCTGTGATTTTTGTAGTCTTGTTGATCATCCATGTTCCCTGGATAAGTGTGTAAAGATGATGCCAAAGCTACCAACGACAATACCAACATATGCCGGGTGACGTATAAGTTTACGAAACGGGGAGGACCTGGTCTTTTTGTGTCACAGATGCTACACCTAGACAACACCACCACCAACAACGCTGATAACAATGCAAGGCGAAAATGACAGCATAACATTGTGTGTAGCTCTTCAAGTTCACATGAGTCCAAAAACTATCTGAAAGACTAAACTTTTAAATAATGGTATTAACATCAAGAAGCCATTTGGTTACATACAAACTTCAGGCGCAATAGTGTAGGTAGAATAATTGAAGATAAACATAAAAATCGAAGTAGGAATATATGTCTCTGTCACCTGTTTGGAGTGTTTTTGACCCTTAATTGCTTTTAAGATCAGTAAGAGATCCTGTTCAACATTTTTACAAAGGAAACGCACAATATATTCTCTTTTTTCCTCTTTGTATTTACATACACCAGGCTTCTACTTACATCACACTATTCTATCGCAGAAAAAGTTTCATGCCAAACAATAGTTTAGTCTTTATAATATTCAATTGTTTATTGGAAGAAGGAAACTATATCATTGAAATCACCACCCACAACCATATCAAAACATACTGAATAAGATATCCATTACAGGGCAATCAATTCTGAAGGCTTAAATACAGATAAACTTTTTTCTTGACAAAACTTATATTACAAAAGTAGGCGTTATCTACTGTAGCCATTAAATCACAGAGCCTTTTGAAGGTAATATGGAATCTTGATGTTGTAAAATCATCCAAGATTTCATCAGTTGAGAGACCTGTTGCCTATTTTTGGATTTCATGGCTGTATGCCTTAAGTTTCGTTATGAAAAGAAGCATTTTAACATTTGACACAGAAGCAAAAGGCTTCTACTTCCTGTGCCTCCCCAGCGATTCCATTCAACTTCTGATGCTGTTATTGTATTGTCATTCTGGAGGAATATTGCGATGCCGGAGGGTAACATGGCACTATGCTTCACACACCTCTGTGTTTTATAACTTGTATAATAAACGAGACAGACTCTTGGCCACATGTCTATCACATGGACTAGTTTCGATACCTCCCTTGTATGTTCCACGCACAACCTACCAGATATCACCCCACTCTCCAACCTGTTCGGTAGTACCTCTGATGTCACTAATTCCCTCTTCGCCCCAACACTCTTCCCATCGCATTTCCAACAATCTCCTATCATATTCCCTTATCCCATGATATTAAAACTGAAAAGTTTTCATGAACGTATCTCACGTTCATGAACGCATAGTCTTACCGAATATTATTCGGCCGGCAAGACAGCCTTCGCCACATTGACTGAAGATAGGAAGAATGCAATAAAGAAGCGAAAAAAGAAAAGAACGAAGAAATTAATAAACAAATGACAGAAGGAGGAACGCAAGAGACGAGCATTTTACAGTTGACAGATGATTCAACTCCATCAACCATATATAAACAGGATCATTATTTCTGACAAAAGTAACCCTTCAAGTTATCTCTTCTTGGCTAAATCTTTTTTCTAATGGAGGCCCATGACATAGTGTCAGATTGAATTACAAAGAGAAAAATGTCAAACAAAAGAGCGGAAATCACAAGAGAAGCAAGAGGAATACAGGTAGATAATCCTGCGCCACAGGTGAACTAACAATCGGTATTGGTGGATCCTCTGGGGGTTCCTTCATCTATATCAGAGATTTGTGTGATTTTCTTTCATGTAATGATAGGTTGTGGACATTTCAGTCCTTTCGGATAGACTGGGGAGGCTGACATGACAGATCCGTCACTTTCAAGTTGTGTGGGTTCTTTTTTATTGATCCGCAAGATTCACAAAGATATATTATGCAATGAGATATTTACGTTTCAATTCCTGTACATTAATCTTCTGTCCAGATACCTGTAGTGATAACCCTGTAGTGATAACAGTTCTCTCTGTACATTTATCTGTATTTGTGAAAGAGTTGATAACATATTAAAACTTCAAAGCAGTAAATAGAATAGATATTAAATTACTTATTACCAAGAATGGAAATCACAAGCAATCTCTCCATGGTTGCTGTACACATTTATCTTAACAATGCCCAAAAGGCAATTTTTCAAAATATCAAAATGCCTTTTCACTCCGTATCGAAAAGGCCATCTAGATCCACACCAAAAACTACTTCATCTTCAAGAGCAGAAATACGACGTATCTTTCTCGAAACCCTCATACAAGAGGGTCGAAGAATTTGTAAATTCATTGGAGTATGGAGCCTGAATTTTAAAAACATTAGCCTTTGTGCTCATGCCCTCCAGATATGATATTGTATCTTTAATGCACAAGTTCAGTTTACAGTCAATGAAAGGCTACTGTATTCTTGGTGAAAATCCCTCTCAGATAAAACCTTCTATACAGGGTTATTTTCCTCTTTAAAAACCCCATGACAATCTTCACTGAGATAAGACTCTATTCAGTATTGTTGTTTAGCCCCACAGTCAACGACAAACAATCATTTCTACGTAGTAATTTCTTGGTTATGTTCAGAACTTTTTTATTAAAATAAATGAAATTTCTTTCAAGACTTTTTCTCTTACAAACACGAAGTATTTGAATATCACTTCATCATTTCACTACACATTAGATTTCATTCAATCACATAGCCCTTGTAAACTCAAACACTATTTTGCCTTGAATAAAAGAACATAATATTTAAAGGAAAGTATACTGAATTAAATTTCTGCTTCAGTAAGATGATGTCCAACAATTTGTAAAATTGAACTTGACATCTGAATCCAAAGCTGACCTTTCTGATCATGTCGTTTTGACCAAATTTAATGCCTTTATTAACATGAGGAGCTCTGTTAATTCAATTGCTTATCGTTGAAATCACCCAGTAGTATAATAGAATTACTTTTATCCATGGTTTTCTGTCCTTTATCCAAATGACAAACACTCACTACAGTGAGTGGTCCGGGTACAAAATCACAAGGTTGCCGCGTCATATTCTGATATCTTCTTTCAAACCTTCCAACTAAAATCTATTTTCTATTTTTTTTTTCCATTGCCCCTTTCAGAAGGGGGCAATGTTTTGCGTTCAAAACAGAAACATAAGTGAAATACATAAGAAAGCAATGTGTACATTTTGAATAATATAATTTCATGCTGAAAAGATTCTGTTCAATGATAATAATATTTCACTGTCTTTCGGCCAGGATATATATTTCATAGGTGATAGTGGGGATATTGCACTTTAATTCTAAGTTTCAAACACAAAACAAGACCATTAAACTTGATAAATTTTCTTGAGGCTAGTTGTTCTTGAGGAAATCAAATCTGGCCGTAAATCACGTTAATGTGCAACGAGAGGTGTGCACATTGTTTTACCCTATTGTCCATGTACACAACCCCACTTCCAGAAAAATGTCACCTCAAAGTTGAGTTTTCACCCCATCATCAAACATCCCATGTTACATATATCATAGTACTGTCACTTGACATAGCTTGCATTTAACCCCTGGCCTGACCTACGAACCAAAACAAACTGGGGTCGTTAAGTACAAGATACATTTGACCTTGATGCTCTTCATGTCCATATAAGGTGTTAATCAGTTCGAGTAAAATTGAAAGCGTACATTTGTCAAACTTCAAAGATTTCTTATACGTAAAGTAGTGATCAAACCTTGCTGTAATTTACAGTAATTTAAAAAAAACATCTAATTTAAAGGTTATAATTGCTGTGCTTAAACCATAGCTTAGCAAGGGATTTTTAATATTTCCCTGAAGCAAGCTATTCAAAGCATGGAAATTTATGGAAAAGAAACTTTTTTAAGGATCCCTCATTAATATGATAGTAATGACGGAAGCTATTGTACACTTAATGTTGGGGATAGTGACCTTCAGGTCAAAGGTCACACGGATCTTTAGGCCGAGCGCTCATGGTAGCTGACAAAAGTGGACATTTTCACATAGAAAAGGCGCTCCTCTGGCACACAATTCCGCTCTTAACACTCAATGAGCACGAACTTTACAACTTGGGTTTTATGCATAAATAATGAGAGTTCCCCAAAAGCACTCTTTAGCCTCAAGTAGTAACCATCACTCGCGTTTTCTATGAATGTATGACAGCTTTTTATTTTTCAGCTTTTGCAAATTGGCGCTTTTCATAAAAGGAAAAGGGTTATCTTCAGGTGAAAGGGTCTTTTATTCATTGCCTTTTATGCAAAGCAGGAACTTTGAAATAATAGCACATAAGGGGTAAATAGCCTTCCCCTCTGGCCACTGCAAACTAAAAGCGTTTATATCCTTAAAACTGCCAAGAATTTCTTCTGAAGCCATTGTATTTATTTATATGTAAAATAGACCTCTTTCCCAGATCATCTAAATCTTTTTTACATTTACCGTGCAGGCAGCTAATTTGGGACAGTGGGGAAAGTTGGACACATTTACATTTTCCTCAATATATGAAAAAGTTTTCCACTATTCAAGCCTATTGCTAGTTGTTTTGAAAATTGATACCACCCTTTGCATTGAGAACCCCAAAATTCAATGTTAGACTTCATTTGATTGGCTCTACAGAAGGCCAATACAAAGAGTGTTTAAATCTAACATGAAAAATTGCTTACAGCAAACTAGAGGGTGAAAATAGTGAGATGGGGCAAAGTTGGACAAAGTTAAGTCCCTTTAAAAAGGAGGAAAGTTAAAATTTTTTAGTAAAACAAGGACATGAAATCAATCTTAAAGACTTCTTTTTTCTTCAGTATGTTTGAAAATTGTATCACAATGATCAATTAAATATTTATCAATAATTTATCAGGGTACCCCTCTTTTGGGTGTCTCAAAGTGTCTCACTTTACCCCATGTAAACTTCAGTCAGTAAAATCCTGTTTTACTTAATTTTGACCAAGGATTTGTGTAAAAACTGATGTGATTTTGTCAAGAAGAGACATGCCTTTTTCCTGGTACATCCCAAAAGTTTGTATTGGGTACAGGAGAATGGAGTTGTAGTCAAGACAATTGTAAGGTGTCCCAAATTAGACGCCTGCACGGTATTGCAACAGTATCCTTGACACTGTATCTTCAACCTTGGCTTTATGATCGTTTTGTACCTAATTTCTTTTTTCTCAAGGACCTAAAAAGTTGCAAGTCTATTGTTGGTACAGCCGCAAATCTGTTTCGTAAAATATACAAAAACCTGCCTCGTGAAATATGCGTCACTTGTTTGGTTTCAAAACCACACTAACATCATTTCTGTCCTTTTGAAGCCCCAAAGACACTTCTTTTTAGAAAGAAGGGTTCCACTTTTTTACCCCAATGCTGATTCTACTCCTCTGGCTGATTATAGTGTTTAACCCAGTATCTGCTAAATTATTTCAGAGGTTATGGGAACATTATCGTAGTTCCGAAAACTGTCTTGTCTTTGTGACAAATGACTAAGATGTATCGGTTTGTTTACGGAATGGAATATCATTCGGACTTGAGCATCATTACAATAACGTAATGCAGATTCACATTCTTTCAGTTGTGTGCTGCCTCTTCACCTCGAGTATCCGTCACATTCATAACAAATGTAAATTGCCTTTGTAACAGATTGTAGCAAGGGTAAAACCTCAAAGTGTTCAAGTGTCGCCTCTAAACTGGTAGCATAAACTAATTTGAGGTACATTTACAAGGTTTTACAATTTTAATACATGAGATTGATAGAAAATATCTTAAGTGCATTTTTCGCTTGGAGGCTCTCTCAGGGTGGTTCTCAATGAGGGGACACCGGAGGAAAAGGCATCTTTAGATCTAAACGATCTACATCAAGCTCTCAAAATAGCATAAGACTCTGTCACTAAACATTTTCTCTCGCTACTTTACCACAATAACCTGTGTATTGCGAAAAATGTCCCAGTTTACAACTTAACTAGATATGGGTACTAACCTCCAATGTCTGTGTTCAATAAGTCACAAACTCATCCAAGAAATTTACTTTGACAACAGGGAAATTGCAGTGACAACATTTCAGAAGGCACTTTGCAGTTGTTGATGAGGATCGACCTCGAGTGAAACAGTAGAACTATGGGAATGTTGTGGGCTCCTGCTGCTAGAAGACCCCGGAGAATTTGTCTAAGTACTCTCAGTGGTCCCTTGTGTGATGCAGCACAGGGGATCAAGATCAAATCTGGATCTACGAGTAGGTCAACAGCACATTGTGCAGCGGGTTCGGGATTATTGAGTGGATAAAGTAAATAGTGATCTGTGACGCCCTTGACAATACAATACCCGCATACTACATGCGAGACAATCTCTGTTGCATTTTCATGGTTTTAAAGTATAAATTATTTAATATTAAGTTCATGTAACGATATTAAAAATACCATTTCATGACTACGAATCCTAAAAGTATCATTTCATGATTTGCGACTCCGTCAAATCTCTGTTCACTGTAAATATGTGAATTAAAAACATCATTTCATCTTTCCACACTATCGTCTTTTCAAAGTCAACGACATCGTAACTTTTTGAGCCTCATGCCTTTCGACGAAACTAGATTTGTGTTCCTGGCAGCCATTGCACCCGGACTGGGGAAAATACATTTCTGGCCATTTCAGACAATTCTGTGATAAGTGGTATCAGGACCCCCCACCCCACTGTCGGACTAGAGTCAAGCCCAACAGGCGGGACGGACTAGAGTAAGCACAACATGGGGGAATTTAGTGTTGGACTTATAAAACTGTTGGTAAATATGGCATGAGGTTCTGAGCACCGACAGGTCATCTCTTGTTATCCCTGACAAAACAGGATCTTGTCCTAAATTGTATTCACGCACCAGTAAAATCACAAAATGTGATAGTAATTAATAACTCTGGGGCATGTACACTAGCGTGGTAAGTTAATTTTGCACAGAAGTCATTATTGAAAGACAATAAGATCCGGTGAAACGTGTGTCATCATTATATATCAAGTTCAAAGAGCAATAGGCACACAACGGACTGCGAAAGACACGAAATCCACCGGGAGTAAATCTGGATCCAGTTAATTTTCTGGGCGACTGGAAATGATCTCAACACGAATTCCCGATTATTTGTTAAATTACAAATTCGACGATGAATATACCAAAGTTCAAGATTTATTCAGCGCTGTTTGTGACATCGTGTGTCCGTAACCAATTAAGAATCCCTGCTCTTAAGTCCAGTGTGCGCCTTTAACCTGTTAGTATTGTAATGATTTGATAAATCGTTTACTATAATTAGCAACGTCGTTGTGTTAATATAATCTCGCGCCATGGCGCCAA
>JBCAUI010535682.1:0-11073 GCA_038406195.1 Haplosyllis anthogorgicola | reverse complement strand
ACTGCTAGGCAAAAACACCCTGCAGGAATTATCAGCATGGCAAGATTATGCCAACAGTGTTATCTACATAACACAGACAAGTATCCCCATGGTATCAACAAAATGTACATGTATACAATCAAACTCAACAGAAACTGTACAATTAAACTTGAGGTTTGATGAATGTTCTTTTCAAACAAACAAAGATTTTAATGGAAATGGCATTATATATGTCAAAAACTTGAAAGATAAAACCATGCTGTATATAACAAAACAAGTGAGCATGATAAACAATAAAACTTATAAGTGATAACTAACAAAGACAGTGCACAATTAGACATAGAATCAGGAGAAATTGTGGCATACTTTGACATCCCTTGATCAAAGGGACAATTTTTGCCACTCAAAACAGAAAATGACAAAAGAAATGAAATACTAAATGTAATGATGAACAAATCTGATGTTAACAGCAAAACATTATGTCCAGAACCACTAGTAAAAGAAAAACAGTATGATTATAGACTGAGACAAAGATAAAGATGACAAATATCCATGGATGGACAAAGATGATCCATGAAGACAAATGACAGACATTGAAATACTAAAGATGAAAATAAAATTAGAAGACTCAATTTTAAATGACAAACAAAAAGAGGAATTCCTATTAATGCTAGAACAATATAAAGATGCATTTAGTTTATGAGATGAAATAGGCACTTGCCCATTCTTTGAAGTACACCTACAACTCTGAGATGACACCCCATTCTTTGTGAGACCTTACGCTATTAGAGAAGAACACAAGAAAGTAATAGATAGAGAAATGTAAAGACTAGAACACTTAGGCATAATCAAAAAGGGCCTAACCAGATACAGCTTACTGGTACTTCTTGTAAAAAGAAAACAGCAAAACCTTTATCAAGTTGCACTGATTTTAGAGTGCTCAATCATAGGCTAGTGAGATAAACCACACATTCCTGCTAGTAAGAGTACTGTATAGAATTTATTGGCAGTGCATTATGTGATGTCATGAGTACCCATACATCTCCAAGGTGCATTTCACACCTTAAGACTCGCAGAAACATCCCAACAATATTGCGGTATTACTCCCTTTTATGGTAGTCCTACTTATCACTATCTTAGAATGAGAATGGGTATGTCAGTCAGTCCACAAATATGGCAACAGTTCATCAATCAATCCTTTAATGATGACCCAATTACTGATTGAGACAAATATAAAATAATAATGGATGATGCAATGGTGTTCTCCACCATATCTGACCACTTTGAATTGCTCATTAACATGTTCAAGGTTCTCATCAAATTTTGCCTCAAGATATTGCCACATAAGTGTCAATTTTTCAGAGACCAATTAATCTATATGGGACTGAAATTTATGATTAAAAATGGCAAAGCTTGTTACACCCCTATGAAAGACAAATGTGAGGCAATACAAAATGTGCAAGCACCAAGAACAGTAAAAGAATGCAGAGCATTCTGCAGAATGGTGAGTTTCTTGTCCACATTTCTAAAAGACTTAAGAGTACTACTAATACCAATATATGAATTACAAAAGAAGAAACATAAAGTCAAGTGGATGAAGGAAGCTCAGACAGCTTTCAAAAGGATAAAAGAATTATTAATTTCACCACCAGTTTTGAGAATGCAGATGAGTGATGGCCTCTTTAGACTCAAAAGTGACACATCAAGAGATGGAGTGGGTAGCAGTACAGAACTACAGTGTAACAGAGTTAGAACTCACTGGTTTAATTGTAAATATTCACAGGTTTTTGCAACTTCTCAAACATAGGTACTTTGAAGTACTGGTAGACCATAAAGCCATAGAACATATGAAAAAGGGCAAAACCAAACCTCCAACAAATAGATTGACAACATTACTCTTAAAACTAAGAGACTATGCAATAGACTTGAAATATCAAGTTGGCAAACAAATGTACATGAGTGATGCTTTGTCAAGGTTACATAATCAACAAGATTCCAAGAACATAGATGATGTTATTCTGCTGAACTTTTTACAGCACTTATTGGATAAACACATCCATCACTTGTACAAACACCATATGCATAAAATATACAAGCATGCAGCCAAAGTCAAAACACCCAAGTGCCCCAGGGGACACCTGTGTAAGGCACCAGAAGATAAAGCTGTCAGCAGAAAGTTGACACAAAGAGCTATAAATAAGCCAAAAGCTGCATTCCCAGACAAAAATGACACTAATATCACCAAATTACAAGAAATATATAGAGAGGTTGTGGAAAAGAACCCCAAGGACACCCATATGGCACCAAATTTATCGATTGTACAATATGGTGCAGATCATCACAGATCAGTAGATCATGATTAGCACCCCATAAAGACACTAATGAGCAAAGTGATACCACTCTGGTAAACACCATTAGACCAGTTAATAAAGAGCTGACACAAGTTAGCAAACCCATATTACCCACCAATTCATCACTGTCAGTACTACAGTCTGGAATTGACCAGATTGTAAGATCATTATGCACTAAAGTGCTGCACCAATTGAACCTTCTAATTTCTGTTCAAGATATGATCAAAGAATACAAACAATCCACAAGATTTAAAGATATATACTTCTATATAGCTGAAGGAAAACTACCATCAAAAATGCAAGCCCAGAAATGTATAAGGGCAGAAGCTCTTAACTACATAGTAATTAATGGCCTACTATTCTGTATAGATGCACAGAAAAATACAATGCAAGGGGACAATAAACTTTTGCTAATAATACCAGAGAAATACAAACCCAATATATTCAACATGTACCATGCATCACTGTTAGCAGGACACCAATGCGTGTGGAAGACATTCATAACTATGACAAACAAATTCTTCATGCACAATATGCTAAACAAACTCAAAAGATTTATTGAGTCATGTCATACTTGCTTAAAAACAAAGGCCAAGAGTTTGGTAAACAGACCTATGTATGGAAGAATCCCTGTAGATTACATCCCAATGTCTAATTTATCGGCAGATATAAAGTACATTCCAAATGGATTTTTGGGATTCAAATTTCTCTTGGTGACTACATGCAAACATACAAACTTTACAATGGCCATACCTCTAGTAGAGAGAAAAACTGAGACAACAGCTGAGGCATTAATACATAGAGTCATTAGCATATTTGGCCCACCCAAATTATTGATAGTAGACAAAGATAAAGCCTTTACAAGTGACATCATACTACACATTTTAAAAGCACTAATGTGCGATTTAAAACTCATAAGTCCTTTCAACCCTGGCAGCCTCAAAACAGAGAGGCAAATTCAGACAATCAGCAATATGATTACAAAACATCTAACAGATAAAGGGCAAATGTGGCCTCTCTATGCCAGAGTATCAGCATTCGCAATGAACACTTTTGCATCAGAGGCACTAGATTGATACTCTCCATTCAAATTAGTATTTGCATGAAAACTGCCAGATTTGTCAAATCTTACTTTGTCTCCTGTGGAAGAAATACCAGTGCAACACAAAGAATATTTCAGACTACTGAAAAACAAAGCTGAGCATATAAAACAATTACATGTAGAATGGAAAACTACCCAAGCTCAAGCATACAAAATAAAGAATAGAATGTATAAAAATGAGGAATATTATCCGCCGGGGAAATTGATTTATCTATTGGCACCCCATGCATCAACACTACAAACAGAACCATGAAATTTAGACAAGATTTCATTGGCCCATTGGTTGTAGATACAGTTTTAGACTGCATCCATTATCAGCTGAAAGATCTATCAAATAGAGTTCTACCAGAAGTGTATCACATGAACAGAATCAAGCCAGGGCCCATGAATACACTGCAGGGTATAGTAGAAACACACAACCAATATCTAAAGCTATAGCATGCACAGGAAACAGACACTAGACATTTACAGGCACATTCTTTACCTGCAATTACAGAAATACCAAACTCATAAAACATGGCAAAATTGACATTGATGATTATTTATGCTCTTATATGCATACTAGTGCACAATTCAGCAAAAAAACACTTTAAGGTCAATCTTAAATTTGAGAAAGAAGCACAAGTTCAATATCATGTGATAGCATGAGGAAAACCACAAACCAAAGAAGAACCACCAATCTTCACAGAAAATGATGGCATCATAGAATTGAAGAAACCCAACAAAAGAAGTAAAAGAGATACTGGATTTCAATATGACAAGTCAGATTCCATAGATTACAAAAGAGCATTTATGCCTAAACCAGTATTATGACCTGAATACAAAATGTTATTTGAAAACCAAGGTATGTTACTTCAAAATTTGCAATGAAGATACTTGTTTGTAGCTATAAAACTACCACAGGTCAAAGACCTTAGATTTTCCCCACTGGTTTTTCCACATTGCAATAACTACGGATATGTTAGACTGGAGAACCCGTCAGTATTTTCTGACAATACTACGGTACCTTAAATGATGAAGCTATACATACCATGGTCTGCCAAACTTTTGCAGACCTATATGATGATTATATGGTCACAATTAAGCAGAAGAGACTCAAGTTACAAGATATGATCGAACAATTCTTGCCACCAATTCTGCCAAACAAAATTTTTAAAACTGAAAATGGTACAGCTATCAAAACAAGACAAGGTCAATACATCTACTCAGAATTGACAATGACACATGACCACCATAGAGGCAAAAGAGGTGCAGTGCTTGTTTTTACAGGGATTGGTACAATCAGAGGTCTTTTGATAAAAGGCCTAAATTCCTGTACAAATTACAAAAAGAATAAAGCTATGTGCAAGGCAATGCAGGCCTTGCAGACTAATGATAAAAAAATTTATTCACAGATCCAAACCCTCCACAACCACACATCCATGATGGCAAAAAACATGTTCACGGCACTTACATCTATCAAAGAAGATATCAAGACGATGCAATGAGGACTAAAAGAGATGCAATGGCAGCTTCAGTACCTCTATCAGGAAGTGAACAGAAAGTTCAGGAAAACACATACTGTATTGAATAACCACCATCTTGCCATAAAATTCATACAAAATTATCTGGTGTTGTTTATACAGGTTATGATGAAATACTCCAACTATTTTGATAAATATGAACAGTCTTTCTATGATTTTGCATATGCTCTTGATGCATTAGCATAAGGCAGACTAACACACAAGATTATTGAACCACAGGTATTGCAGACATACTTGGATGCCATGGAAGAAGATATGCGGACCACAACTCCTATCTATGAGTTGGTATTTAAACATATTTATGAATACTATGGCCATGAACTCATAGCATTCACAAATACAGTCAACCACTTATTAATACAGATTCCAGTTTTTCTTAAGTTTAGAGACCAAGTACCCATGTCACTTTACAGCATAGATACAATACCAGTTCTGATGGATGCAGAAACATACAAAGGCATTAATCACCAATATACCAAAATACAGATGGATACTGAATACATTGCGTTAACTGACAATAATTTTATTCCCATGACACAGAGACAGCTGAATTTTTGTAACAGAATAGCTAATGTTTATTTTTGTGAAAACACACATCTCTTAAGGCATAAACAGCAACATACATGTACTTCCACCATCTACTATAACTCTGATAGCAATATAATAGCAAGCAATTGCATGACCAGGGTTCATTTTAGTGACCCACTGGAACCAAAGATTTTAGATGCAGGAGAACAAATTGTTCTCTCCAACCTACCAAAGCCATGGACTCTGGTCTGCAAGCCTTCTAATTGACCATTTAACATACAATACTCCACCTACCATATCATCAATAGGACTGAGCTCTGTGAATGCTCCTTATCTGCTGGAAATTACTTTTTGACCCAATCTACAGAATTGTGTGATAGCATGAACAAAGTAACTGATGGTTATTTCACTTACTATGCAGTCAATAAAATCATTTTTGACTACATGGAAAACAAATTAGATATAAAACTCAACAATAATCTCAAAAAGATGACAATGGAGCTACAAATGATCATTCCTATCTATGATCTCCCCAATCTTAAGGTCTCTCAGGCACAACAGCAAGACAACATACTCAACAACAGATCCCAGGAGGTTTTAGCAGAATTAGAAATGGTACTGGTGGGAATGATTGAGGACCAAGATAAGGAGTGGTACAAGATGGACGAGGCCTTCTACAGGGGCCAAAGAGACTTTGAACATTACATGAAAGAAGCTCAATGGTGGGAAAAGGCAAGCCTAATCTATCATGGCTTTCTATGGCACTAGGACTTATGGTATTGATTACCATCTCAGTATGGTGCTTCAGCAAACAGAAATACATTGAAAGTTCCTTCACATGCCTCATGTCAAATGTACCAGTGGATGAAGACTATGTTATCATTCCCAAGGCAAAGGCAATGCCCACTCTATAACCCATTTTCACACTACCAACTAACCCAGATGAGCAGACCCAGGATTCACTGTGGGATCATTGTCAATTATGATCATCAGTGTATTGATGATGGTCATATTCATATTGTACAAGGTTTATAAACTGTGCAGGAATAAGTCGGACATCCTAAGAACTGGATTCCCCATATTTCCACTCAGTAGAGTACTCCGAGGAATGGCCAGAACAGATATCTTCATTGAAATCACCTGTATTGACACAAGCCATACCATATGAGCACACTTTGCTAGCATGCCATTCTATCCTTCCCAACTAACTATAACTAGATACCCAAACACAGGTGACATATCCCTGGACCGCATCTGCTGTTGCTGCTATCAGATGGACATAAACTGGACAAACATTGACCTTAAAGACAATAAGGGAAACATTATTACACTACCATGGAAAGGATGGGTGTCATTATTTACCAAAAGAGAACTTACTCGCATTTCATTTGGAACACACTACAACATCAGAGTGATAGGTAGAATTCTAGAACAAATAATGGATATTAAATGAGAATACGAATTAGTGCCTGCGGCTCCACCTTATCAACAAAACCAAGAACAAGATCCACCAGAATATAACTAACTTTGTTGATAAACATTCAGTTTTATATATATATGCATACATCAAAAGAAATTCTACAATACTTTAAAATGGCTTTACAATATTGACATATAATTATAATTTGATATAGTAACAATAACTGTAATGATTGAACAATGTTAGAACTATAAGCATAGTCGACTTCTTAAATTAACATTATTATTTTAATGTATATTTATTTTAAAAATCATAACACCTCAATGTTCGATGCAAATGTATATCTACTCACTATTCATATATATATATATATACTATGTAAGAAATATTATTGCTACCATTACACATTTATATATTGGAAAATTTATTACGAACTACTGTATATGTTATTCATATAATAAAGACACTGGCACATTATAAATGCAAAAAGATTATGACAGTCTGTTACAAGAAACTGCTTAGTAGAAGTGTTCATGACAATATAATATA
Source organism: Haplosyllis anthogorgicola (assembly GCA_038406195.1). Classification (NCBI taxonomy): domain Eukaryota; kingdom Metazoa; phylum Annelida; class Polychaeta; order Phyllodocida; family Syllidae; genus Haplosyllis; species Haplosyllis anthogorgicola. The sequence goes on along the minus strand of JBCAUI010535682.1, from coordinate 3,621 downwards.
ACAAAATTTTAATTTTAATTAAGAGGCAATTATATTAAAATTATTTTAGAAAAGCTAAATTGTTGTGTAAAAATACGCAAATACCAATTTACCCATTTTTATGCATAATTCAGCAGGGGCATGCCAGGGATATTATGGGCTACACAAGTAAGCTCCGCCCCTAACACCCCAGATACCAGCCGCACTTACACAGACAGGGCATTAGAGCCCAGGGTACCGCAGAGGTAACACCTACTAAGCTGTACGTAGCAGGCTAGACAGCCAGTAACACGCAACCTAGGCTTAGCTACTTACTACAACAGTGCCTATCATCGTGCGGCTTAAGTGTCTAATACTTCAACCAAGGAATGTTCCGTGAATCCCCCGCTAACCCTCTGTGAGATCTAATGTAAGAGGCTTTGTTTGCAAATATCAACATCCAGGATTGGATCGTCGTGCCAAAGAGTATGGTAATTTGAAAAAATCCAGGGTTAGATATCCGTAAGGAGCTTCATTATATTTGCAAATGGCAAGTGTAACGAGTCAGGCTACGCCAAACTTGACTTGCTTCTAGGAAAACGCTAAGTCTCTCTAATGGCTCTGCTTTACTGAGTAGAATCTCGTTTTAAGACATCCATAAAGATCGAGTATTGAACCATGAGTTGACGACCCTCACTGCCATTAGGCATGAGGGTCAACTAGCCACGGTGGCCTTGAAACTTAAATCCCCGTGTGTTTATTTTAAGACGTGCTTTTAGAAAAGGTGTTACTTTCAGCCAGTGATCAGTTTACCTACTTTCAGGACATACAATACAGCCTTACAATCAGAGGGGATATGTTATGACATTCCTGTACCTGGAAGATTTCCCCGGAGACTAATTATACTTTTTTAGAAAAGTTGTTTTCGTTTCTGAACAGCATGTTCTTTGTGATTCTTGACACAGTTCACGTAAAGTGTCTGAATTAGCTGCCCATCCGTTTCCACTACTGCGTTTATCACTTTTAATTAGTTTCCTCCTGCATGTTCAGTTCGAGCATCGACTGCATTTTACAAATTGGATGGGAAACTCTTTAATAACAAATACTTTTCTGGCAAAACCCATTAAACATTAGGCCCTGTTTGAAAATTTTATCAACAAATTGTTGTTGCTAAATGATCTATTGCGGGGAATTCTTCATTTACTTTTTTAACTTACACAATGAACTTAGACACATGCATGGATAAATGGCTACATGAATAATTCAAACAGTAAAGAGCAGTTGTATTATTACACATGGGAATACATAGGATGGTCTGGTAAATGATACACGTCTACGAGCTTTAAATGAATCAAAGTGAAAAATACCTCAGAATCCTTTATGAAGTTTCTTGTCCTATTCAATCGATTACATTTTAATCAATATACTAAAGATTACAATGTCACGTTGCTGATGGGGGGTTGATCCACCAGCCAATGAGGTGGCCTCTCTGCCAGACATAAAGTATGTTAATGAGGTGCCATCCCATGATGCCTTGCAGATGTCTAGCAGTGACTTTTGTTAGCGTAAAAACCTGCCCTCTTTCCTGCCAAATAACCAAGTGAAGTCTTCCGTCAATCTAGCCCGTTAATCTAGGGGCTTATAGCTGGTCTATTCTGTTTACCCATAGCCTTGGTTACCATGGCAGTATAAAGGTCAACCCAGCCAGTAAGCAGCCAGTGCTGCCGGGAACACACAACGATGCACATGCATATGTACATACGTTCAGCACTCAATAAAACAGTCTAAGGCAATACCGCTCGTGTCCTATTATTTCACCCTTAGACAGCCACTGAGAAGTCAAAACAACATTTCCGTCGACATAATAGCCTCGATGGTATAAATAGCATGAGGCTAACAATAACCGATACGATCGTTCTTCGTGCGGAAAGAAACCTATTCAGTATGGGAACAATAGAGCTTGTGTCATTCTCAGGCTCATATTCAACATCTGCTGTTTGTAAAATGAAGCTATAATTAAATTTAACCTTAAAAGATTATAAATCTTGCGTAAAACCTACTCAGTATCCCATAGCCTTAAACCCAAAGCAAGAGTCGAAATGCGACCGATCTTAAGTTCTTGTATGCAAATGATCCCCCCTTGTCATAGCAGTGTAATTATGCTCAGTTCATTAAGGTGCAAATTAATTATTTCCAATAATGCTTGCAAACTCATGAGTGAATGTGAATGAATTGATTTAATGAGAGTAAACCTTTTTCACAACCTCCATTAATTTAATATAATTTACGCACACGTCTAAATTTGTGATTAGATAATAACATCAATACTTTTAATATAGATCCTGGGAATGTGAAGACAAAAAAAAAAATAGTGGAGTTTCGATTTACTAACCAATTTTGTACGAAGCTTCACGTCGTATTATTTATGTCAATCAATCAATAGCACTGCGTGAAATCCCTCAGAACCGAAACATTCCTTAACGAATTGGAAATTCAAAAGCTGCTACTACTTCTGACCATTTGTTTTACCCTGAAGAGAATTAATTCCAGACGGGGAAGGAAATTTAAGCTTGAGCCTCAATAAAGTTGGCCACAAAAGAAATTTATGCCGCCCTGTCGTCGAAGTGAAAGATACAGCGTGAAATTAAAATGTTCTCAGTGTTCCAATGTATTACATCTCTTACGCACATTATTACCATAAGCAACTTTAAAATTTCAATACTTTGTGCCTTAAATGTAATTTGTCGAATATTTTTTATGAGTAAAGTAATATTTGAGGCAGTGAGTTACAACCTTATATTTTCACTGACCACGCTGTTTTTTTCAGAACATTTTCCTAAAAATAGTAGATGGTCGACAAGTACAGACACCACTGTAACTTTAGTGGATAAAAATAAATTTCTGGTACAGTAGAACTTGTCTTGATCGACACTAAACTTTTCCCTCCCAAAAGTGTCGTAAAAGGCAGGGTGTCGCCCAAGACAGGTGTCGTTTAAGGCAGGTTCTACTGTATTAAATGTCTCGTGATTAAGTGAAGATAAATTTTTAATGAACGTCAAATTGAAATTGAATGTAAAGTATTTTTGTGCTTTGTATAATTATGGCATGTATTTTTATTTTTGGTGTCAGTCGCTTATTTTGGGGCGAGTGGACCACCTTGGTTAGGGTATACATATTAATCTTGATAAAAAATTGGAATATTGTTAGTTACGTCGAAATTAATTTATTACTTTATGATTATTTACTGCATAGCACTATGCCAACCATATTTATTCATTTATTGTGAGAAGCAGAAAGTAATGCTGCACAAAATGTTACACTTTCCATGACTTTCCATGCAAAGTTGAGACAGGGTCGAAGGCTAATTGAGACTGTAAGAACGTTTAAAATCTGTATTTCATAGAAACCAACCAATCCAAAGCTGCTTTCGGTTAATTGATTTTCCAAAATCATATTGACTGTACCATATTACGAAAACTGAATGCTGAATGTGATATCAGTTGTATAAGGAGCTCAGTTATTTAGATCATTATTCTTTCATTTGCAAAATAAAAACATTTGATTAATCCGCTCCCCCTTCCCCCTCCCCCCCCTACCCATTTTCGGACAAAGTTGGACAGACCCCCCCCCCCCATTTTGGACAAAAGTTGACTGACCCCCCTC
>JBCAUI010535671.1:0-11074 GCA_038406195.1 Haplosyllis anthogorgicola | reverse complement strand
CAAATAGAACTAAAATATCAACAAGAAGAAAGAAATATAAGAAAGAAGAGACATAGTAGATACTTAAAAGGAGAAGAAGCAAAGCAAAAAGAAAAAGAAAGGTTAACAAAAGAGAAAGAAGAAGAACTAGAAAGAAAGAGAGTGGGGGCTTGTCTGCACCTGCACCTCACTTCACCTGTATTCACAGGAATTCCAGGATACTCAAACTAAAAGAGGATGGCACCTTATTCTACTTTCATTTATGTCACTTTATAGTGACAAAACAAACCAGTTCTCACCTTTATTCCTACTTCCTGGGCTGTTTCTCTGTGCAGAAACTCCTTCCTTGCAATAACAAACAAAATGGCTGCCAAATACATCCCATATGTTAATGAGGTAAAAAAAATTCTCCCATGATCCTTTGCCAGATCCAGGGGGGTGGTGGGGGGAGGGGGATCCATCTGCAAATAGACCTGTCTGCACCTGCCACCTATCCTGGGGATCTGTCTGCTTTTCTTCAGCCTCCAGCTGCCTAAAGCTGAAAATCAATTTCAATTTCAATTACAATTTCCATCACTACCAGGTTTACTTTGTGGGGATTTTCAAGCCAAAATTAAGAAAAAGTGAAATTCTAAGTATTATGGGATAGAAAAAGAGAAAATGTTGATTTTGACTGTGAGAAAGTGCCCGAAAAGGCTTGAAAATCCCCATATATAGGTTTGGGGCATGCTGAATCTTTTGGTGGTGGTTTCAAGTCTCTATAACAAGCAGTTTTCGAGATATCAAGGTTTTGGGAAAAAGTGGTCCAAAATGGGGTAAAAAAGCATTGTAGCAGAACGGTACCTATGCAGCACTGCTCCTTATGTCCTAATCTACCCCACAGCAAGTTTCAAAAGTATATGTTCATATTTTACAAAGTTAACTTAAAACATAAAGATTTTTAGTTTGAGCCAGATGAAGGATGAACAAAGCTGCACAAAAGCAGACAGACCCCCCCTCTCCCCCCCTGGATGGACCTCAGATGTAAGTGCACAACGGTCATCCTGCAGACAGCCCCCCCTGTCACCCACGTGACACTTTCGCCTCTTAAATTTGTTAGTAGTATGATTATGCAAATATATGAATGCTAACCTATTTAGCGCTGTTGAAAGTAAATAGGAACTTTTATCATTTACTCATATTTAGAATTATCTAATGGAATTTACATTTATTTCTTTATTGCATCGATGTAAATAAATATCGTTCTGCCTAATAAAACGATAATGAAACAATTAACTGACTGTTAACATCTTGTGTTAACATTCTTTTCATTCATATGTGTGGAAAGGAGATTTAAGGGAGAATCGTTTTTGAGGGGGGGGTTCATGAATGTATTTTCAGATTTATTGGGGATTTAACTGTACAAAATGGCTGATTAGAAACATAATTTTGTACCAAAACTTTTGATTTCATGAAGAGAAATGGGGATTTTTAAGAATAAAATAGTTAGAGGAGGCAAGGGCATCCATAAACATTAAAAAGTTATGTCAGGTAGACTGACTTTACTGGGGTTAATTTGGTTAAACAAAGATGAAACCAATTTAGACTAAAATTACTTCTTGCACTTGTAAATACTATAAAAACCTTGAGATAGGATTTGTGTTGGAGGAATACATGTAGTTATGGAATTTACATAAGTGATTTCACGTCGTGAAAGACCATCCAACAGGATTAAGGGTTTCAATGAAACCACCAAGCCCTTTCCGATAAATTTTAATGTCGTATAAACCCTCACAATGACCGACGCAGAGCGTTTTGGAATTAAGGGATTTGCAGACAGCATCAAGTTCAAAGACCTTGCATCATATGATTTATTCAAAACAATTAAATTTATACTTTAAAACTATGATAACTTCTAAACAATTTATCTATTCCTTTTACATTCAAGAAGTGGCAATATTATATTCATGCGTATCCACAAGTAACAAGTACAATATTGTTTCAATTGCCCCATAGGCTATTTGAACACAAAATGTACGTTTGGCCATAACTTGCGTACCTTGGCTGCTAAAACTATGGGAGATAATTCAATAGATCATCCCATGAAAATCCGATCAAACTGGAAATGTAACAAAAGAGAAGGCAAAAGAATTTCACACTATGCTTTTAATGCACTACTGCTCCAAAACTGAGAGGGACTTCATCCTCCGATCGTCATTTTCTTCAAATTACAATTGGCTAATTTCCGGAAACGTGAAATAATTCACGAAAGACAAAATATTTTATTGTGATTTCTCTTAACGACATAAAAGGAAAGGACAAATGGAAATTCCTTCTCATAATGTTTGTACACAAATAATTTTACATCATGTACATTTAGGCTTTCTTGTTGTAAAACGTGCTTTCATTTTTTATGTACATAAACAAATTTACCGAGATCATACACCACCAAATGCATATCAACAAGCCACATCCTATACTTATTATTACTTTATTTGGATTAAATTATTTCAGCAAATAATACTTCAGGCTCTTTCAATGGCACCTCATGCGTATATAAATTGATGCATTTCATTAAGCTTTTGTTTCATGCGTACTGTTCGTTACCATACATACCGATAGCTTGAAACGTGACGCTTAGTTCAAAGGTCTGTTAGCATTTTACGCATACTGGGCTTCGATCTACTATACTGTGGATGCCACTGAATGAAGTATTCTGAAACTCACGAGTGAGAGAGAGGTTTATCAGATAAACACAACCCAACCAGTTGCCGCACGCTCGTGAAGTTTCGTGTTCGTATTCTCTCGTCAGTGAGTTTTGAAAACAAGTAGATTATATTTGTTGATCTATGTCAGCTTCCTCTGGATTTGACAGGTGATTTGACAGGTTGAGTTAAAATTTGACCCAGTTTTGAATTTCATTGTCTTGTACGAACAACTGGAAGAGATTTTAACTAGACTATCCGGGAGTAAATACTGACCTATTCAAACTCGAGGATGTATTGGAGTTTTTGTGTTGTATTTGTCTTAACGCTGCAGCATGGTAAGTGACATTTTGTTTACGTTGAAATACGTTACGGTTCTCATTGTTGAATTCAGAATTTTTACTTGTAACCTTAGGTAAAATTTGCCTGTTACCGGTATGTGTATATGGACGGAAAAGACGTTCTATGCATTATATGCGTGTATCTGTCATATCACATGTATAAATTTATCATCCCACCAAATTTAAAAAAACGATAATTTTCTATTATATTTCATATTTAATGCCTTGCAGACATTTTGTAAATTAAATACAGAAATGTCTGTCAGAAAGGCCATGAAAATCATGCGTTTACGTATAAAATAGTAAAACCATAGTCTAATATTAGCTGGACTTGTGAAATAATATTTTGGAAGAGATCCTAATATTTTGGAAAAGATCCATGTTTTTTTGCTAATGAGTACAATCAACCAGTTAATTAACAGCTTGAACCGAAAAAAATGGTTGATACACATAATATGTTTATTGACTCTTTCGTACTACGAAAGATTCTTTGTGGTCTTCGGCCTGATCCTAGAGCCGCGAGAACACTAGCAAATCTGGCAGCAGTTCAAAGTCCGCTCAGCTGGAACACGGATAACTAGAACTTCATGTCACCTTTTGAAATCAATAATTTTTTATTATAAAATTAATGTTTAACTCGAACTTCCGCTTAGCTTGAACTTTTTGGTCTCCCTTAGGGTTCGAGCTAAGTGGTGACCTATACATAATATACCGTATTCCTTCTAATTATTTTGAGGGTACTAAGACCAATTTTTGAGGGGATGCCTTAGTTAGAAATATCAAGATAGTAATTTTCATCATCGCAAACATCCTATTTTGCGCATTTTACAACTGATAAACTTAATGTAATGAAAGCTAACATTGATCCTCTTATCAGAAAAAAAATGACATTAGTACAGAAGAAAACACTTGCTTTTGTATGACAGCAAAGAAAAATCGTTTTGTTTTAAAAGATAGGGGGTGCCATAATTAGAGGGGTGCCAAAAATAGAGGGAATACCGTTTATCTAAAAATAACGTTTTTTCCTGCCTTCAATAGATTCAGCAAATTTTTTGTTTCTACTTTCAGTTAGTGGCAGTGGCATGTTCCCCAGTCTGGGTCATAGTGTTAGAGTCGGCAAATATGACACAAATAGATCAGTTAGACATAAGAGATCTCCAACCATAGCCGACAGGCAAACATGTGATGAAGGCGTTGTGAGTATACAGAAACGTTTTCGTAAGGGCACTTAACCAAATCCCACAATTAATACAAAATCAACGAGTTGTAAAAGGTGTTACATCTGATACAGAAATTTGTCATAAATAAATCTCAACGTACAAGAGACGGTTTCCTTAATTGTGTCAAGGAAACTGTAAATCTATGTATATCTTTATTTGGATCACTTTTATTTTGTATACATTTTTAACTATAAATGCTAAAGTGTAAAAAAAATGAACATGTGTAGCCAATAGAAATACATACAATGCAAATTGGGTGCAAGTGCAACGATGCATGACATTGTCTGCTTTGGAGACCAGTCTGCCAAGGCAGAGAAGTCATGACACCTTATACCAGCCTTCAAAGCCTAAGGCTGGTGTGCAGGTGTGTAATTTGTTACCGACAAATGGGCTACCAACATTTGCCAGGTAACACATAATCATGGGCCACATAAAGTTAGCTAGTGATAGTCTATAATGAGTTAAAGCGGAACAAAATTATACGTCACTTCTTCGCGAGATAAACAAATGATACAAGACGCCTCCGGGTGCAATGGCGAACGTGTGCCCTAAAATGAGAAGTCGAGAGTTTTACGTCCAGGTGCCCTTTAATGTATGGGTGACAAAAGTTGATTTAACCTGTTTTCCCGCGTTTTGCTGGCATTTGCAGTATTCCCTTGTATTGTAAGGAAAAGAGCAACCTAGAAAGTAAAAATTTTGCTTTGCAAATGTGGTAGATCATTTATTCCGTACATACTTTCAAACAAGAGACTCAATTAGGGGCCTAGTCATCCTTAAGTGCTGTTAAATATGATATTTTCGACATGTAAGACCTCACACACTAATAATTTAAATATTTGAATTTTAATTTAAATTGTTCATGTCTTCCTTGATTGTCCAAGAAATTTTGAGTTTTAAGGTTTTACCCTTAACTAAGAGTGTGAAATTAATGTAAATACTACCAAACGATCAGGGTTCACTTTCATGGACTAAATTTTTTATGAATACACAATTTTTTGTCTAATTTCTTCAATAATAGCGTAATAGCCTAGCCCAAAACTCCCCCAGGGCACACCCATGTAAGATAGCCCATTTAAGGGGTATTTAATACAGCTGCAACTCAGTTGTAAGCAAAAAAGATGGCACTCGGAGCAGCCTGCCACAGAATAAAGACACGAGCGTTTACTTCCTTTTACGTCAAGTGAAGGTGTAAGGAGAGAAATCTAGGAAATTATATTTTTGATGCAAAACTTTCGTTTTCTTTAAATAAATTAAAATCATAAAAGAATATCATAAGACCACTTGTCTTAAGTGGACTGGTAAAACTTGTAATTCTTTCGCAAACATCATGAAAACTCCAAAAGTTTAAGGTCTGACGTAATAGTGTACATTCGTACTGCAGATGATCTTTAATTTGCAGTGGACATATTTTTAATCAACAAAGACTTCTTTACAGGTAACATTTATTCACGGCATCACGGTAAATATATATTTGCAGAGAAAGCTCGGAAATTTCATTTTTTTTATGAAATGCCACATGCTACTTTCAGTCACCTTACATAATTAAATCACAAAAAATATTATTACTCCGTTCATCTCAAGTGGATTAGAAATAAATATCAAGTAATTCTTTCGCAAACATCACGAAAACAAAAATGTTTGAGGTTTGACATGTACTTACTGTAGTTAATCTTTACTTTGCATTTTTGTAATCGACAAAGACTTCTTTATAGCTAAAATTTATTTATTTGAAGAGAAAGCTTTGAAAATTTTAGTTTCGTCGAAATACCGCATATTACTTTCAGTTTTGTTAAATAATGAAATCATAAAAAATATTATTAATCCGTTCATTTCAAGTGGACTAGTAAAAATGTCAAGTAATTCTTTCGCTTACATCTTGACAACTCCACAATGTTTTATTTCTGACGTGATGGGGTTACGTACTGCGAATAATATTTACATTTTGCCTGAATTATAAATTACCTGCAAAAACTTAACACAGGGAGATAATCCAATGTAAACCACTTCATTAACATTGATGTGAATAGCAAATAATTGAAGAGGAAGCGCAAACAATGTATTGTTACCAAGTGAATGGATAAAATAACATACAAACGTCATATAAACATGCCAATTCAAAATACCAACTGAAAGAACAAACTAGGGTGATTGTCCCCAAAGCGAATGAGTCCCAAAAGTGCAATTGCAAAGGTCTTCTCTCCCGTTTAAAACAATATTATTTTCTCATGCTTAGTATTGCTATGAAAGTAACTCATAACAATATTAATTCTCTAAAAATTGAAATCGTCAAATGTTTTCATTATGCATTCTAAGAACCCCCAATATATAATGTGCTACATAATTTTCGCATAATCCATTTCAAAAACGAAGCCATCAAATGGGTTTCCAGGAGTTTGACAGATGTATCAATGAGAAACGTACTTGAAATAAGGAAAAACTGCATGAACTATCGTCCGCAATTGTCAGTTGAAGCGGTTCCGCCGTTCACAAAATTAACTTTAATTCCTATTCCTAAAACGGCATTGCACGAAACCCCATTTTTCAGGAAAAAAAATGTACCAGTACGTGGATGATAGTAGGTTCTCCCAATGATGTAAAAATAGTAAACAAACATCAATTTCGTAGTTGAAAATTAGTACGTGAATGACAGTAGTTCAGTAGTTTGTCCAACGCAGATTTTACTGTAGTTAAATTACTCGTCTCTTACTGTTTGTGATTTCCTTGTATTTTCACAGAACGAATCTCCCACGGTAGTTGATACCACAGCGCAACTGGAAGATTTTCGGGCCCAGATGAACAACTATGATGCGTACATCGTACCAATGGACGACAACCACCAGGTATATAATTTCTTCCATTTACAAACGTCCTTCTCTTAGACATGGTAATCATATTTTAGTCAGGGATGAATCCTTACAGCGCGTCTTCATAAACTAAACACACGCTAATTTTGGTGCCTTTAGCATGCGTTCAGCTTTCCGTAAGCGTTAGCCTCATTGACTTTAAAGGCGTTAAAGGCTGTGCGTTTAGTTTAAAAATGAAGACGCGCTATTTATTTCTCATCGGAGGAGGCGCCTTCAAGTGATTGCAAGGTCTCCCTGTACTATTTTTCCTACACAAACCTTGAAAATGAAAGAATTTTGGACTGTTGGAGGCCACCCAGATCCAGAAGAAATTCGCACGGTGCTATTGTTCACGGGAAATTCCCAGCGTGAATTTCTGTTGTTCAAATGACTCAATTCTCGAGGTGGATTGTGTGAAACAAAACAAAGGTTTCTTTTTGCCCCTGGATAGTACTTGGCGGCATCATTGTTGCAATGAAACTACATTTATATACATAAATTTATGGGTTTTTTGAACGAAAGAAATCAAGATGCGCCGAAGTTGTTTCATAATTATCTTTTGCACATAATTTCATACGCGGACAAGACTGCAGCAAAAAAAGGCGAGAACATCGGCACCATCGCTTCCATAAAGTGATGTTATCATTCAGTTCCTCTTTCCTTTTTGAAACAAAGTTGCAATATTACAAGGGACCATGCAAAATCACGTTTTTTAAAGTGAAAAATAGGAGAAACTCGCGTTGTCGGAACAATAAAAGTATATTTACGCAACCAATAACTACAGTGTGAATTTCTATTGTTGGTAACATGCAGATTTTTCTTGAGATGATAAGGGAAGAAAAAAGGGGCTTCAAGCTTACTAATAGTAGTCTTCTTTCATTTTTTTTTACTTTGAATTGCTATTGTTATGCTATGAAAAACTTATTTTTTATTTGTTTTTACATTAAACTTTTGCAACGTAATTCCACTTAATCGTTTAACGCACATTTGGCCAAAGTAACGTGTGGTCATAACTTTTTGTTTGTTTACTGAATATGGCTACAAAGACATGCCTTCTGGATACACGACTTAGTTGTACTTCCTCTTAAACTCTTCTTGTTACTGATATGATAGCAGTTGAAAAAGTGCATAATTAGTTTTTCTGGGAAGTACATGGAACTCAACAAAAAGTGCACTTGGAGAATCATAGCAATACCTTTTTCTGGTACTTAAGGTGTCCTTTGTTTACATGTTTATTTTATTTTTTTACCGTTGTTGAACAAACACTTTGCATTTACATCCAGTGTTATTTGATTCCGTTCATTACCTCCACAGTTTATGCAAATATTTGCAAGGCTTATTGCCTCATTGGGTTAGAACCTTTCGTGACATTTTTGCCATACTTGCCAGAATATTTAATCAGGTACCAGCATCTGAGCAATATAAAAATACAACTGCTCTGTAACGCTTTAAACGGCCAATCACATTCCTTTTTCTGCCAAATTAATGCAAGTTTGTGCAACATATTTTATGGGTGTGAGCGCACAATTTCAACGAGTTTTTACCGGACATTTTGGCAAAAATCTTGACTATTTGCCGCAATCTGGTCCCATGGCCATGGGGGTGACACGGCATATGTTTTAGCTATGTAATTAAACCGCACAAAAAAGCTCGATTGATATGCAAGCTCCCTAGCTACAAAATGCTTAGGGACCACTATTTTATTGCTCATACCTCAAGGCTAATATTTGAGTTTTAAATTGCACCCCGCATGGCAATTATTGGACAATGTAAGCATACACAGCGGGCCTACAAATATCCCTAATTAACATGCATCATTGCCGGTAAAACAGCATATAGCACTCGACACTATAAGCTTCTACATTTAGACATTGTCTATCTTCAGAGTGAGTATGTATCGGACTATGACAAAAGAATAGAGTTCATCTCTGGTTTCTCTGGATCAGCAGGTAAGTATATATATTTTTTCTTTTTCTTTTCTGTTCAGCATGCCACAATAAGAAGGCAATATTTAACGTTCGAAGAGGTTTTGCCATTTTACAGAATAAATGCTGTGCGATATATATTTTTTAAATTGTGAACTGTACCCCATTTTATGAGGCCATTGGCCCCTTTTTCAGACTTCAGGTGACCCTATCCAATTAATTGTTGAACATTGAATCAATAAAAAGACAGAAATTATGACCGATCATTGTCTTTAAGATCAATTTTTATAACTTTAATAAATAACCACAAATACCACGATTATTTTTTTTAACATCGGATCCAATTCTTAAAATGCGCAATATGTTTTAATAACAGCATTGGTACGGATGATTCAGTTGTGCTACGTTTATTATCGTTGAATTATTTGTTATCATAGTTATTAAGATAAAGGGGAATGATTGAAAATATTAACATATTTGTAACCAGTGGACATAAAATCTGAAGTACCATTAATAATCATAAATGGTGTGTGTGTGTGTGCCCTCGTACCAGTGTACACACTGAGACTCAAGAGATTGTTTTAACAGATCCGTCAATTATACTTTGTGAATTGGATCGAAATTCAAGATATTCCGTCATTGTCGCACACCGCTTTAAATGGAGATACATGTGAACATAAATATATCGTATTTAAAGACTTATAAATTTATACGTACACTTTACTTTCCCATCTCCACATCTATATAAACTTTGATAAATTAAACACCAATTCATACCCTAAAGACTTTATAACCTTACTTTTCCATCTCCACTTTGAGAAAACAATTTAACTTCGATCAAAAGTCAATTCGTTAGTTTCTCATTTTTAACGTCTTTGCATTGTAAGCCATCTCGCATCTGTGCAATCTTTACAAATTTTTGGTTTCCCAGACGAATAAAAAATTGTATAAAAGTATCCATTCATGCATTTATAAAAAAAACACCCAAACACTTGCGGCGTAACCACCCCTATCTTAATTGCTTATTTGGCCAATGAATGTCTCTCGCGCAGAAAAATGTAACACAATTACAGTATTTTGGGCACCCTCATGTTCTAATTTTAGGGAAATAATTATATTAATAATATGCTGTTGTACTAGTTTGGGGAAAAGTTTATTTATATTTATTTATAACAGTTTATGTAACGCAAGTGAAACTGAACTAATAAGCAAAGGAACAATGCAGGTAGTCTTTGTCGCTACAATTGTAGATTACTATAAATCTAAGGACTGAATACATTTTTTCAAGTTACTTGAAATTGAAAGTAAAGGCTAAAACGATCCAAAGTTTACATAACCCATCATTCCCAACATAAGGAAACTGCCTGTGGCAAGGCCAGTAATTTGGCATAACTCCATAAGGCTAGCTTTGTTGGCCTTCCTTGCTTTCCATCCAACCAACCAGACTGATTTGTGGACGTAGAGAGGAAATTAACACGTTTCCAAGGCCGAAAAATGTATACGTTTCATTTGACATTTGCAGGTACGGTGGTCATCACGAAAACTCAGGCGGCACTATGGACGGACGGACGATACTTCCTGCAGGCCGAGGCAGAACTCGACTGCAACTGGATCCTCATGAAGGACGGTCAGTAAAGAATTATCTTTATTATGGAACATTTGATTTTTCCAAGGCAACTACCAATGACCAATATTTTTAGGGTTCGAAATGTTTTGAAACCAGTTTGTCACCCCAGATACATCATTTGTACTATTAAATTTTGTAATATTGTCTAACGGATTTTAAAATCAGTCGGACCGAAGCAGTTTTAGATACTCAATGTCCAACGGGCTGGCCTTATTTCAAATACTGAATAAATCAAACATAGAACTTTGAATAAAACAGATTGCGAGCATAGTGCCGCCTGGGTTTAAATCAGAAATTTGAGAAGAGAGAATGAGTATTTTGAACAAATATAAAACTATAACTTTTGACACCACTATTATTCTATTTGTAGAAGAATTTATGTCAATCCGATAATGTATTACTTGCATGAAGTAAGTACTTTTCGACAGTATCTCACTGTCCTCATCAGCTTCGAT
>JBCAUI010535660.1:0-11074 GCA_038406195.1 Haplosyllis anthogorgicola | reverse complement strand
ATATCAAAACATGACACTTAGTCAATCAGAATGTAAACAAAGAGCTGTCAAAATACTCAGGGACCATCTCAATCATTATTTTTCATCTAGGAACTGCCTCAAAACTTGTGTAAAGTAGGAGAAACTATGTTTTCATGTCAGAAATAAATTTTTCAATCATGTAAACCACTCTAAATACCAATTGTGTGCATGTATCCTTATTTATTTTAGTTTATTTTGACATTTATGGATTATTTACCCAATTACAGTTAATTTATAGTAGTTTTATGACTTATTTACCCCTGTAATTCTAGTTTAGAAGTATTTATTTGTAAAATTTATGTAGTTTTGTAGTTTTAAAACACACAACACCTGTACAAACCACTATAGATCACATCTTTCTTAGTCTAGACTAGTTTAAAAACCATTTTTGCAACCTATTTTTTCCATCTTTTGCCTTTTGCCTGCCACTAACTATCCTAAAAGTGTTGGAGGAGTGTACAGAGATAATTTGAATGCCCTACAAGGTAAATAGATTACCTCCCCTGACCATCATAACTTCAAAGTCCAAAGCCTTAGATCTCCAACTACCAGGCTAAAATAGCAACATCCAATCCAAACTATTTAAGATCATTTAGGATCAAGCAAGTCTCTGTCTATATAAAGCACACACACCTCCAGCACAGCACAGGAGATGGGACCAGGCACCAGGCTAGAGAGCTCTGCAACTGCATGTTGACTTCAAGAGAAACAGCAATAAACAAGATTCAACCTTTAACTACTGTGGCAGCATTGACTGTTGACTAATTAGAGGGAGAACCAGGGCAGAAGCCATTCTGTACCTTTACACAATGATTCCTACATTGAATGATGCCCATGATGTCATTTTATCAAATACAAAGGCTTTAAGATATGGAAACTGAAGTTTTCATTTGTCATAGTTGATATAAATAATGAAAATATCAGGTTTTCATATGGTATAGTAATGAAAGTTCATTGCATTTCTTTATTTATTGTACCATTTTTAATATTAATAGATATTAGACAAAGTGCATTTAATGTGCTAAAAATGCATTAGAAACTTAATTTCAACAAATATAAACAGCTATAAAATAGCATGTCCCTATAGGCAGAGAACCCCTTTTGCCTCTTGGTTTAATGGCTGCAGCAGCTCCATTAAGCTATGCTTGTGTGTGCAGTGTAGAGTAGACACCTAGAGGTCTGGTTGTGGGGAGACATCTGCTGAGGGTAAGATACCACAGCACCAGCAACACACACACACTTGACACTGATCACAAGAGACGATGTCTATGGAAAATACATAGGAATAAATAACATTTGTTTCTTTGTATTTTTTACAGGCAGTGGGCCATATGTACGGAACAGGATGGACATGTACAGGCACAGCGCCGCAGAACTATACCGAAGATAGCAGTCATATCCAGCTCTTGTCACAACAACAAACTAGTCTTGGAAGCTCCTGGGATCAAAGATCTGATTGTACCATTGAATTTGAAACTTGACAAGGACTCAAACGTCAGCAAAACTATGATCAAGTGAGTTTGACATCCTTTGCGTAATTCGGTCATACGGCTGAAGCATCGGTAGGAGACGAAACGGAGGATACGCGACGGTCACATCTTTCAAACTTATTTTAATAGGAGTTGGGTTGAGGTCGTTAGGTTTTTAACTCTGGATCCAATGTTGTCTTCAAACGATTAATTTTGGCCTCTTGAACATACATTTTGGCAATTTGCATTGTTGTTTGCCCATTTTAACCTTTGTTGCTCTCCAGAGTCTCCGCATGGGCCGATGGTGGACCACCAATAGCTGGCATTGACTGTGGTGATTCAGCAGCTAAATGGCTAGAGAAGGTTCTGAGACGTTCCAAAGTGAGACTTGTTCTTATTTCGCCAGATGTTTCTCTGCGCCATCTAAAGAGAACATCAGAAAAGGGAAATCTGGAAGAGTACAATGTGAGTACAAGTTTACGATGTGAACATACCGTTGCAAATAGAATACCTTTTAATCGAAGGCCCACCCTCCGCCTCACAAATAGTTACTGAAACCATAAGTTCTGTTTGTGTACTTATGCTGAAACGCAGTACAAATTAAAAAAATGATAGATTCAGAAAAAAGGGAAATTTGACCTTCAAGTGATCTTGACTTAGATTTTTTCTATCTCGAAATAATCAATTTTACATAACAGGGGAGAATGTCAGATAGCAGTTAAATATTAAACAATGTTTTTTGCCTGAATTCTGTACAATACTTGACTTCTACAGGTTAGATGTCACGATGCAGCGCCTTACATGATAGCATCTCAAGCTTCACTGGATGATATCAATTCCCGCTTGAAGATACAGGTTCCTATGTCACGGTTTAGACCAAATATTGAAGTATCGGGGTGCGAATCTTTTGCAGAGGTAAAAACTCTACTGAAATCAAAGGACATTAATTTCCTCTTCACACAAATCCTCAAACATGTGCTATTCCGTTTTTATTAATTGCAGGACGACTGGCAGAAGTTTTATGTTGGAGAAGCTGTGTTGGAGAAAGTTGAAAAGTGTTACAGGTGCGAATTTCAATCATTCAATTGAACCAAGAGTATTTAGAACATATGTTCACAAGTTGAAGTTACCTTGATAAATTCATTTATTCCCGAATGATAAATGTTGAAACTTATGAGGAACATAACAAGGAAACTGACAAAGAATACAAGTAAGTTAGATGTCATGTTGAAGATGTGATTACGTGTTTGAATTTGAGGAACATTTTTCCTTACTGCAGTAGTTCTGGCTTAGTTTTACTCAAATACTCTCGAGCTTACTAAAATGAGCAAGCAAATTTTTTTCTGTAAAAATATGTGATGTATTCTACCTTTGACAGGTGTATGTCAATTCCGGTCAATGCTGAAACGGGAGAGAAGCATCCCGATTTGGAACCTTTTACGACTCTATCGACGTACAGACCTCTCAGGGAGTTTAAGGGCACGATGAGACCCAACTTCGGTGTTTGGTGTAGGTTGGTGAAACCTGGTCTTGTAAAGTTAGGAGATACTGTTTGGCTTGCAACGAACACATAGGATACACCAGGATACGCCAGGAAGTTTAAATTTACTTGACCTTAAAACTAAAGAACACATAAGCCAATCTTAAACCAGTGACACTTTGCGGAGTTAAATTAAATTTTCTTGCCTTTTAAACATTTTGCGCTCTGTTTACGATCCAAGTATTGCTTTTCTTTTAACGCTGCATCAATCCTTATTTGCTAATTCAACTATGTATGTGATTATTACAAAATATGCAATTATACATTGGTACGAGCAATAAATACTTTACGTTCTCAACATGAACAACTCACTGATTCAAAATACCAATACCAGGAATGTACACAAAATTAATCGAGTTTTCCATCACAACAGAAACTCGAATTTCTACAAATTGTACAGTCCATTTTTTTTTATTATCTATCGATTGAACTCATCATACAAGAACCTAAAAGGACACATAAGATGCAACTCTCATAACTGAAGCATTGCATTTGCACCAATGGACCAATTTCATATTTTTACTATTTTAACAGAAATTTGGGTGGTCTTATGTTCCTCCTGCCGACATGTCAAACGAGAGATTGGGTGTCGAAATGGGTTTACAATTTCGTTAAATTTTACTCAGTTACGTAGACGGTATGTCATTTTAAAAAAGAGTTTGCCTGAGGATCCTTTATTTCAGAATGACACACCAGAGTGCGTCAATGAAATGTATGTCCCGGTGAATATCATGTCAATGTTACGAATTAACACGACTGGACCAAAACACCCCCAGATTTGAGGAGCCTCGTTGGCAAGGTGTGACCGCACGCGGTCCGATCACTGAAGTTAAGCAACCATGAGCCCGGTTAGTACTTGGATGGGTGACCGTCTGAAAACTGTGGTAGTTGCTAAAAGATGTGATTTCCACCTGCTGTGTTCCACTACGGCTTATGTCGTATGAACAGCAAGAAGGTTCCCAGAGTGCTCCCCAACTCGTTAAAAGGCTGGGGTGTGTGCTGTCATGCCTATGTGACTGGTGCACATAAAAGAACATGTGTGGACCATTGGAACATGCCCAACCACCATACTTCTATCTGCCAAGAATGAGTGTGTGAATGAGTGCTGCGTTGAAGGGCTGAACAAAAAAGAGGCAGTGCCCTGTATGAGGAGGCTAACCTTTATGTTCCCCAGGGAGTTGATCTGGGAGGGGGTGGCTCCCCCTCATAAATGGATTGACACAAGTATGAAAAAGAGGCCTGAGCAGAAATTAAAAATTATAAAGTGCTGTTGATAAGACATCCAGTCTTCTAGGGTGTTATATAAATTTACAGCACAAACAAATAAACAAACAAGATCATTTGGCATCAACATGATGCATCTAGCATGGATTACAATGATTGGCATTCTCAAAGAGTTCTACCAATATACTCTCGGCAGCCTCCTGTAACACGAACAAAGTGGGTGACTGCATCTTGCCCTTAGGTTTGTAATCTACTAGAATCCCCCTTACAGTATGACTGAATGACCTCATACTGATAAGCATACACACGGATCTTTGATAATGTCATATCTCTCTCAGATACCTTGGCTGGTGATGTTGCACCCATTCATCTCTGGGGTATTATCCCATCTTTGTGTATCTAATGTTACCATGAGAATGGCATCCCCTATATGCTTTGGTCTCATCTACTGATGACTGAATCCACCTTTTTCCATTTTGTCGTAAATCCTCCTTACGACATTGCTCAGCCCATTCTCATTTTTTTTCTCTTCTGGGCTGCCACTGAAGGCACTGCCACTCCCAAGCATTGGGATCGACTAGTGGGCACTGAAGGAGAAACAGCACATGTTATAGATTGGGTGACAGGGGAGGCATTTCGGGCTTCCATTACTTTCATTACTTTACTAGGATTGACTGGTTCAGTCCAGTCATCTCCTAAATCCAAATCTTAGATACCCTGCTCCTGAGCAGCCTTTAAAATCATGGCCATATCTATGCCCGCTAACTTTAGTTTAGGTTTTTCTACAATTGAACCAGCTTTAACAGTTAAATGTTCCCTCAACTGAAGTGTCACCATCATCCAGGTTCCCATCATTACTTTCATCAGACATCCCCTCCCCTGCTAATTGGGCAAAACTTAAAATGGATGAATTACTATCCTGAGATGATGACACGTTCAGTTCCATAATAACATCAGCAATTGAACTATCAACATTTAATCTTCGAACCACTCCTTCCAAAATTTCTTCCAGAAATTCTTTGACTACGTTCAGATATTGGTCTTCCATCATATCAGTGGATCTAAATTATCACATTACCATGCACAGTCCATTAAAAATGTTTTATCACCTGAAGAACCCAAAAATGGATGCCCCCTTCCTACAAATCACATTGGACACAAATTCATGGTTTTACCCACAGGTGTATGAGCAGGTTCTCAAATGGTGCATAGTGGCCATTTTGTCTCAACTTCCAGACAAGAAGGATGCTTTTCTACTTTTTTTGGTGTAATTGAGCAGCATTATGGAGGATCTTTACTGTTTGGATAGAATTCTCAAAAGTCTAGGGGAGGGATTCAGTCAGCAATTATGGGAGGTGGTGCGTATCTTGTGCAGACATTCAATAGCAGTGATCTTTATTCAATTCAAGCTTCAGTGCAATCTCATCAACGGACAATGAGTCACTTTTATTCTTTTCTTGATTTTTGTAGGGTTTCAGGAAAGTAGATTACTCGGCTGCACAGATACTCACGGCCATGTACTCCTGCGAAGCACATCTTAAATATGTATTCACAGATGCTGAGATAAGGGATGGGGAACTGGCAGCAGCCCTTTGCAAGGAAGATTTTACCAAAAGTCGTGTGAGTACTTTATGTAACCTTTTACTTACTGTTCTAGACATATTTTGGCCGAGAATCATTAATGGCACTTCATTGATTTTGAAAACCTGCCCATCCTGCTCAAGAAACTGGCTCATCTGTGTTGACCTGTGGGTCATTTGTGTGTACTGTTCAAAAACTCTTAATTTTACAACCCGTAGATTTGTGTTAAATGGCAGGCCTACCAGTAAGGCTTTCATACAGACTCTAATCTATTACCCTCCTGGTATCCATACCGTGTGGTGATATAAAGACCCTTTATATCTGATCAATTCATTATTATTGCAGGAAGAAGAATTAATGAAGGCTCATTGGGCTCAGTCCCAGAGATGCTTAGTTGCCCAGCTGCAAGAAGACCCCGACTTTTGTCAGATGTTTGATGAAGGGGTGGCAGCCTATTGCCATGAGTATCTCAACTGTTCCCCTCTCTTTACCATTATAGCTTCAAGTGGTTTCTCCCCTTCCATCCCAGTTTTGACCCTCTCTTTTCTTTTTAGAGTTACTACCCGAGACCATCTTTCACAATTTGGAGGCAACCCACCGAAAGACTCAAAGCCAGACAGGAGCTGAAATCATTCAAAGGTTTGAGAAGCTGATGGAGGATTGGCCAGCTTCCATGTGGGGGGTGGGGGGTGAGGTTTCTGCTAAAGAACAGCTCATCGGGGTACTTACTTGTTCTCCTATATCTATTCTCTTAAGGAAATTGCTTCCCAGATTTCAGCAAGTAGCAAATATTTCCAATACATGTTGTTGGCAATGACAGGGTGGACTTGTTACAGAGAGTTTGTAGAATTGAATTATACCATGGTGTATTCCACAATGTAAGCAGTACACCTTATGACCCTCCCTTGATAGCATGCTGCTTTGAATATACTGTCCCAATTCCATATAATACCTAATATGCTGAATCAGGTCCCATTCAAAAAGGGCCAATTCAGTGTCTTTCTGATCAATCAACTTGATGAGACTTCTCCATTCCATCCTGCCACACCAAGTGACCTTCCCAAACCCTAGAACTCAACTGAGCTTCCTGCCTTCAGACTCTTCCTTTACAGAGGCAAAAATAGCCTCTAAGCAATTGCTCAGTCTCGTTTTCATATGTACTTTTATTTTTCTATTTCTTATTCACAGGCGGTGCATCAAACAACAAGCCATCCACCTACATCAACTAGCCTTGGAGGAGGAGGACGCAGCCTGGGACTTGTTTGCAGGGGCTTTACTTGGAAGTGATACCCCCAACCTCTGGAGGCTCCTGGAGCCCCTATTTGGACTGAACGCCTCTTTGGTGAGTACCCACCTTTACTTATGTCTGGTGTGAAGCTGTATTCTCAGAAGTTGAAGCAGAGCAGGATAATCCGTAGACAGATATTCTATCATGGGTAGTGGTATATATTTGGATTTCCACCTCTGACATTGATAACAATAATTTGGCCACCACGTATCCTCCTGCATTAACATCCACAAATGAATGCCCAGTCTTGTACAGTAGGATACATATCTTTGCAACAAATCCTCCAATTGCCTATTTCTAATATCATCCCATTCTAACTCTGCTCCCTCTACATCCATATTTACCTTTGAATTTTTATTTCTGATCCTGGGGACTTCTTTGCAGGCAATCAGCATAAATTATCCTCTGCAATAATTCTGGATACCATTGACTTAAAGCAAAGAGAGCACGGAATGGCCTATACCACCAATTGCACCATTGGCAGTGGTAGCAATATATATCTTCAGGTTCATCATTCATCATTAAATCTGAGATATACAATCCTAAGGTGGTTTTATAGTGCATATGTCACTGGAGCTTAGAATCCCAGTGTTCTAACCAAGGATCTTCTTTGTCTATCCTATAATTAAGTCTATTGTACATGATTAATGCTTGTACAACATTTCCTGGAAAAATCGACCCCAGTGTATCACACCCTCTGCTGGCTTATCAGGAATGGTCCTAAGGTCCAAGGCACCTGGGCATTTCAATTTCTCCAGCATTAGTGCCACTACTCGCAACTTCTTATACAATCTATCAATTTCTTTTTCAACCCCCTGTACCTGCTGTTGCCTCTCATCCATGTCTCCTCTCAACTGACCCCTGACCAGCTCCCCTGTCCCTGTGGTAACAATGTTGCAATTTGGGTGTACAATAGTCTCCAAGAAGACGCACTTCCTGTGTCTAAAAATATCTTATTAACTCTAGTTTCAGGACAACGATGATGATGAGGAGGAGAGGAAGAGGACAATGAGGAGGGAGAGGAAGAGGAGGACTCAACCACAACAGAGTTGGAAGAAGATGAGGATGTAGAGGAGGCCAAGGGGAAGAGGGAGCCAGGGATGTCAGGGCTTCTTCAAAAGCTGCCCTTCAAAGAACCTTCATGTCCTCCAACCCGCTCCACTGCCAAATGTCCTGCTCCCTCGCCATCCACCTCCCATGTACCCATAGCCAAGAAACACACAGGATCCCACTCCAAAATCACTGCCCATGGTGCCCCTCCCATGCCTTCAGTACATTTCCCCTCCACTCAAGTTTTTGCTATTTCTAAATTCCCTAATAAAAATAACACAATTGTTTTCTATCCTTCATCAACCCAACCACAAGATTCCCACCATGCCTATAACATAGGCATACCCAATGACCACATCAAGAAATTACCCCATCCTCATAAACAAAGCCAATATGGCTGTAACATTTGCACTTATATTTCCACATCTAAAGCTAAGACGGGCTCCCACATCTGTAAGGTACACCTCGGTATTACCGTAGGCTGCCGTCTGTGCCCAGTTCACTATTACAATGGGACAGACTGGGTCCATCATGTCCCTGAAAAACATGGTGCTCTTTCAGACGAAGAACTTCTGGGAGACCCGACCCCTACTCTCGAAATCAAAGAAGAAGTCACTGAATCCACTCTTATATCCACCATGGCTGAATAATTTGTGTAACAACGTTCATCTCTCCACAATTTATCAAGAGAACATGTCCTAAATCGTCATTCTTTGTTATTAGTAATAAATCGTGAACCTTTTTAAAGATCATAATTGTGTCTTCTTCTGTTACTTGTAACATAACGGTAGGCCTACCGGTATAGAAGCTTTTCGAACTCTAATAATCACCCCCACTGGTAGGGATACCATTTCAACCTGCTTATGTGAACATTCACACAAAAGAGGTATCTATCATGACAAGACTGACAGCCTCTCCCTGTTCTTTCAGCAGTAAAGTTGACTCACGGAATCAAGTTCTTGCAGGAAGGATCTAGATGGGGTCTATCACCCTCCTTCCCACATACTGAGTTTCCTTTCACTGACTAATGAACCTCAGGACTCTCATAATGGCATTGTTCACAGACACGATCATGGAAAAATTATATCCCATACCCTCCCCAAATTTATCATAGTGTGCCCTCACACTAATAATCTGGATCAAAATAGTGCTCTATAAAATGATTAGCCTTAGCTAACTGGAGCTCATCTCTCTCTCTCTCTTGCATCCTCAGTTAAGATAGGGAAAAGCATGTTTCGATGTAGAATTCTGGTGTTAGATTCATTGCCAATTTCTTGAACCTCAAAGACTAATTGGTTGTCAAATTGACGAAGGACTTTAAAAGGAGTTTGTTCCCACTTGTCCTCAATCTTATGTTGGTCCAGATTTTCAACCATTACTTGTACCAGGACAATATCTCCAGATTCAAGTTTCATGCAGCAATACTTCCAGTCGTAATATCGCTTGTGTCTGGCAGTTTCCTTTGCACTATGTTCTGCAGCAGTTTTGAATGCCCACTGCAATCGTGTCCAAAGCTTGGTAGCATAAGTATTGCAAGAAGCAGCTACCAAATAGGGTTCAGTTACACCAAAAGTTATGTCAACAGCCAATACTGGGTGTCTGCCAAACATCAAGTAATGAGGTGTGAAGCCTTTAGTCACTGAAATGTTACAATTATAAGCATGAGTCATGGTGGAAACATGGTCTTGCCATTGAACCTTCTTGTCTTTCAGTAAGGTACCCAACATATTAATGAGGGTCTGGTTATATTGTTCACAGATTCCGTTGGTCTGTGGATGATATGGTGATGTTCAAAGTTTCTTCACACCAGCTAACTTACAGAGTTCAAACATCAACTTACAATCAAAGGATTTACCCTGGTCAGTTATAATTTTATTAGCCCAACCGTAATAGATCAGAAATTTGTCCCAGAAAGTCTTGGCCACTACTGAAGCCTTCTGGGAGGTAGTCACAAATGCTTGTGCGAACATTGTGAAATGATCTGTAATAAACAAAATATTCTTGTGAGCAGCCTTACCCAATGTCATGAAATCTAAATGTACCAATTCCAAGGGGTATTGTGCTTGGATAGGATTCAACTTGGCTCTTTCAGCAGGTTTTTTTAACCTAACACAACATTCACATCTCCTTATATGATCCCTGCAAGAATCATTCATGTAAGGCCAGAAGAACTGCTCTTGTACCAGAGAAATGGTCTTATCCATCCCCACATGACCCATATCATCATGACAACCCTTCAAAGCCAGAGAGATCTTCTCTCGAGGTACTATGAACTGCAATACCAGTTGCTCATGATATTTCAACTTATTTTTTCTGTAAAGTAATCTATTCTTGATGACCAAATCTCTCTTGAAATGTAGATAAACCTTCATATCCCGGGAATTATCAGGGTGAGACACTTGCTGCAATAATGTACTGTTTCTGATCAATTGTAAAATTTGAGCTATGTCCACATCCTCAAATTGCCACCTTTGCCAGTCATCATGTGAGTTAACAACATCCCCTACTTGGAGCTGATTATTAGCAATTAAGTCACCAATGTTTAGATCAAGAGGTGGAAGATTACTGGAAATGCAAGATTTGTCTAAGAGTGACTTGACAACCACCGGTTGTAACTCTATTAGGTTCCCCTCTTGATCCCAGGGAATGTAGGAGAGTACATCAGCCTCAACATTGGATTTACCAGACCAGTAATAGATTTTAAAATGATATCGAGCGAGATTGGCCACCCAACATTGTCCCATAGCATCTAGCTTGGCCGTGGTTAATAGGTATGTAAGGGGGTTGTCAGTATGTCAACTAGCATCAATTGGTATGTGAGGCAGAGTGAATGCAAAGAGCAAGCGAAAGCTTAAAGCCATTTCTATTACATTTATTTAATTAAATATCACTTTAATAACA
>JBCAUI010535649.1:0-11074 GCA_038406195.1 Haplosyllis anthogorgicola | reverse complement strand
GCAACAAGAACTAAGGGTCAAATAAGCTGAATGTTTCAGTACCAGTTGTATAATAATTGAGACTGGTAATGCTACAGCTGCAAAAAAAAAATTGAAAAACAATATGCATAAATATCCGTAAGAAGGCGAATAGTAAAGAACTGAGCTGTATGTGGACAACAAGAATGCGTTTTAATTTTTCGTTATTTGTGATTGTAAATGACTGGGAGATAGCGTTTGAATCGATCAGCGACCTTCAGTGGTTGGGATTGGGAGCACGAGGCGCCGTCTTCCTCGGTCGTCTTCTGCAGGACCAAGTCGCTGTCAAGAAAGTGCGCGACATGAAAGAGACGGACATACGTCATCTACGCAAACTGAACCACCCCAACATCATCTCGTTCAAGTAAGCACAAATGTTGAGTAATATGGGTAGATTTTTGGTTGTCCACAGTAACTTAACTAGCTTACAGTTTTAATTGGAACGCATCTAAAATCTGAACTGACTAAGCAAGAACACATTCAATTTTCATATTGTTAAATACATCAGTCACCAGCTAATGTATTACGTATGTTTTACAGTGTGACAATCTAGCAGGTAAAGGTAAGTAATTTAAAGGTGAGAAAAATTTAGGTGTGAAATTAAAGTACTTTTGTATCTGTTTACAGGGGTGTATGCACTCAGGCGCCATGCTACTGCATCATTATGGAATATTGTCCATATGGACAACTATATGAAGTATTAAGAGATGGACGTGAAATCCCACCGTCACTGTTACTCGACTGGGCGAAACAGATCGCTAGCGGCATGAACTATCTACATGCGCATAAAATCATCCATAGGGACCTCAAGTCTCCGAAGTAAGTAACTGTCAGTTGTCATATTTTCCATAAGCTGTTTTGTAACCGGTTAATAAAAAATTCTGTCACAACTTGTAATCTGTAAATAGAAACAATTCACATGACAAGTGTGATTCAGCACATTTATTTTTGGCATGCCCTTTTTGTGTTAAACTTTTTTTACAAGTCAACCATTTGGACGTACACCTGAAATTCAATATTACGAAAACATCGTGAATTGCAATTCTTGTATTAGTTATGCCAGTGATTCCTGAACTGCCATTGGTAATTTCGGTAAAAGGTGGGTAATCAGCTTCACAAAATTAGCATGGCACTTTGCGAGTACAGTAGAACCTGTTTTGAGTAGCACCTTTTTTTCCGGCATACCTGCCTTTTT
Source organism: Haplosyllis anthogorgicola (assembly GCA_038406195.1). Classification (NCBI taxonomy): domain Eukaryota; kingdom Metazoa; phylum Annelida; class Polychaeta; order Phyllodocida; family Syllidae; genus Haplosyllis; species Haplosyllis anthogorgicola. The sequence goes on along the minus strand of JBCAUI010535649.1, from coordinate 9,861 downwards.
ACGGCAGTGTCACTGTAAAATGAATTCTTATTATTCATGTTTAATGTGCCTGTTTTGTGTGGCATACCTGCCTTTTACGGCATCTTTGCCCTGAGAAATTAGGGTGCTGTGCTGAACAGGTTCTACTGTATCGTATATATTGCCACGACATGTCTAGCAAGCAATCTCGGACGTGATGTGATGGATGTCATGTTATTACCATCCTCTTGTATGATAATATTCAAATAATTATGTAACAATTTCCATTTTCACTTTCGTTTCCTGTTTGTTTTAGCGTTGTGAAGTTTATGTCGTGATTAATTTCTTATTCAACTTAAAAGAAATCACGTCAGAATGAGTACATATACACAAAGAAAATTCCGACGAAAGATATCAAATTGCATGTGATGTGATGTAACTTGAAATCTCCATCGCAATGTAATTTCAATGTCCATTTAAAGGATTTTTTGTTTATTGGAAATAATTGAAATAGCATCATAAAAATTCTTTTTCAGCGTTTTAATAGCTAAAGGAGATATAGTAAAAATATCAGACTTTGGTACTAGTCGAACGTGGAACGAGAAGAGCACGAAAATGTCATTTGCTGGAACTGTGGCGTGGATGGCTCCAGAAGTTATTAGAAACGAACCATGCTCAGAAAAAGTAGACATCTGGTAAGCAAGATGAATATATGAACAATTAAATGAAAAAAAGTAACAAATTAAAAGATGTCTCTTTTAGTGTGTCGGCCTATGTAATGCAATTATGTGCAATATTTTGTTAATTTTGGTGTTCTTAGTTAAACAATAATATTTGCTGTTACTGTTCCTTTTTCAGTTATTTGTGTGAAATTATTCTAGGATTTATCCATCAAGGTAAAAACAAATTGCTGTATTAATATCTTGGATGCGTTACTAAGGGTGAAGCATGTTTTTTCCAGGTCTTATGGTGTGGTGCTTTGGGAGCTATTGACAGGCGAGATTCCGTACAAAGATGTAGACTCCTCAGCTATCATTTGGGGTGTAGGCTCGAACAGTCTTCATTTACCTGTTCCAACGACGTGTCCTGAAGGCTTTAAACTACTAATGAGACAATGCTGGTTCGTATTTTATTATTTCTTTAATTTAATTATTTGCACTTGCAACGAAAAATAGGGACATGCAAACATAGGAAGTTAACTTGGTTTCATTAACTTTTATTTTACAGGAGTGATAAGCCTCGAAATAGGCCATCTTTCCGACAGATTCAGATGCATCTTGAAATTGCATCGCCTGATTTGTTGAACATACCGACAGATGAGTACTTCCAATACCAGGTACGTGTATCGTCGCATTGCATCAACACAGCTATTTTTATCGTTCAAATGATTATTTGACATCGTGAATGTATTGTTAGTGCAACGTGTGTCATGATGATACTTCCTTCAACATAGGTTGACTGGAAAGAAGAAATTAAAGAACAGTTGCATTACACATGCCTCAGCTTGAGGAAGACTTGATCCGCCGCCGCAGAGAGGAATTACGGTAAGTACTGCAGACGGAAGACTTGTTTTGCCTTAACTTTTCTACCCAGTTCCGTACCTAGTTGCACAGTTTAAAAAAGACGCAATTACATGTAATTTATTGACATTATGTTTCATTCCAGACATGCACAAGACGTTCGTGAGCACTATGAACGTAAACTTGAGCGTGCAAACAACCTGTACATGGAACTCACAGCATGTATGTTACAACTGGAGAAACGAGAAAGAGAACTCTTGAAGTATGTATTGTTTTATTTTATTGACTTGTATTATGTATGTATTGTATTAGTGTTGTCAAAACAAGTATTCGGAAAATTTAATCATATCTTTATAAATTCTTTGGTGTTTTTACACAACGATTTCAATGCGGATTATAATTGTAAATGTTCACTTGAAATATATATTTGTTGTACTGTGTGACTAGTTTAAACATAAGATTGAATTGTATGTGAAAAAATACAAACTTGCAGGTTTAGATTTATGAAGTTATAGCTGCTTAAAATAATACATGATCGACTTCCCTTTCTTTAGGAAAGAACAAGCACTTCAGATGTACACACAAAATAAGAAGAGAACCCGCAGCATCTTGAGGCCTGTCATTAAGGCGTCAGAGAAAATTGAAAAACTAAACAAGAAACCTAAGGCCACAAAGTGCATATCGGACCCAGGCCATAGGTAAGTCAAACCATATCACAGTATTGTCGCTTCGTTTTAAAAATATAACTAGTCATAAAAGTTAAGCATTCTTTATTAGTAATGTTGGAATTACGGAAGTGATGAAATGTTAGCAGCATATGTGTTAAAATTTATTTTAAATATATATTTGCAGTCCTGACGGACCAGGGCCTATAGGAAATGGAATCCTGTTCAAGGCAGCTAAATCAGATGATGGATCACAGTCGTCCCCCTCTAGAGGGCGCAACAGGAAGTCTCGTCATCGACGTAACAACAGTCGAGGGTCAAATATGCCCAACAACAGTGGTGGTACCTCAAGGTGAAGATTTTACAGAAAAAGCATAACTTGCTGGTTAAAAGATACTATTCAAAGAAAGACATACCCAAAATGTTGTTTGTGTTGATACAGACAGAACAATAATAGTCATTTATGCACTTTACACATATGTAAATAATTTTCTGATCTCTGCACTGGCGATGATACCATCATAATACATGATTATATATTAATATATTTGTATTATATGTGTTACTCTTTACTTTCAGTCCGGTTAAAAGCCCCACAAAGGATGCATTGCATCACGAATTGACCTCAAAAACAGCTGCCATAAATCACAAGGACGGTACAGTAGTGACGCCAAGTAGCCTAAAAGGTGTAACGACCCCACGCCAACTGACAACTACCAAGGAAGACTCTGATGTCGAATCTTTGTCGTCAATACAACAAAATCCACGTAATCTAAACGATGTGTGTTTTGGATGTCATGGTGAATGTAGTGATGCCACGTGCAGCAGTAAAAGATCCAGTCAGATTAGTGCTGACGTGGAAAGTAATCAGGCTGACACACCTAAGCATAGTCCGGCACATCGGCTTAGAGACACACATGATCCGGGTGGCCATGGTGACCCAGACAACACAAGTGAACGTCAAGATGACCTAGATGTTGCACTTAAAAATGATAACAATATGAATGTTTCACAAACTGAATCCATTTTCAATGAAAATGATGAGACAAATAATATAGACTCTGAAAATGGAAACTCAAGCCCGGTCAATTCACCTACAAAGCCAAAGTCCCCCAAACTGAGGGAGAGGAACAAGAATGGCGGAGGGAGTAAACGGAGTAGCAAGAGGTTGCGGAGTGCAGAGGGGTCACAGGAAGCATTAGATGACCAACAGAGACCGCGTAAAGTCTCGACAACATGTTACGATGACAGTGCAGAAGAAGAACTAGACCAGCTAAATGATCTGAGCGATCTTCCACAGCATGCTCGGGTATGGGTTTATTGTAACTTAGTCGATTCAACAGATTGCACTACAAAATTCCTCGCAAAGCGCGATATTGCAATGACTGCATGAATTAGAAGTGGATTAAAATCATTCATGTTTATGACCCCAACTTGATTTGCAATCGACCTTAGCAATTCGTAATGTCAGCAATTTAAATGAGGTCTTCGTGTTCACAGTTATGTGTTTCCGTTTCAGCGGATCATGAATGAATCGTGGTCTTCAGAAGATCGTGAGGTAGAAGACAGTGAAGATGACGTCCTACGTCGACGTCGTGAGGACGAGATCCTTCGTCAACGACGTCATCTTAACTCCTTAAATCGTAAAATGTACACGTCAACACAGAGCTCGGAGGGTGCGTTTAGCGAAGAGGAGAACACGAGTGAACGGTCACATGTGGAGCCGGAGATGTTATCTTCTCTCAGTGCAGAAAACTTACAGGTGAGATGTCCTCAATAGTAGCACTCAAGCTCTACAATCTTACGGAATACATGTTTGAGCGGTGTGCAACATGTCAACTGAAACATGACATACTGCATGGTTAAGAAATTGACCTTTGTAGTTCCCAGCATAACAAGCATCAGTTCGGCAAGACAAAAACCTGTGCTACAAGAATGATCCAAATTATGTGATTAATACAGTACAATGACTCAAAGATACAATCCTTTCATTTCAGCTGGAGTTGGCAAACTCCATTCACTCCGACGGAGCATTGTCAGACAAAGAGAACATAGTAAGACGAATGAAGAATCAGGTTAAACACTCCCCAGAGCGGATGTTAAATGTAAGTTCTGCGCCACAATGTAATATATTTGACCCGACAAAAGTTTTTTAAGTCCACGACATGTGTGTGTTAAGGCAAATCATATTGATATCAAGACGTGAAAGTTTATTAAATTTGTTATTTTGAAATAATGTAAACAAAAAATTTTCGCTGCATATGTTAGATTTAGAGTAACTATGAATTTTATTTGCAGTGTATTGACAGTGATTCTTCAGACTCCGGTGAAGAAAGTTCTGCAGTGACTGTCATAAACAAACAACGTCCTTCCTCCAACACACAATGGTAACCAATAGTAACCATGAGAGGCAACTATAAAAGTGTAGTTACCATAGTAACCAATAATATGTGTTGCGTGTATTTAAAGCTGGATTAACGAAAGCTTTCAGCTTTAAAAAGGTTAAATGTAAGTAATGTGTAACTAAGAAGAAATGGTTTAAATGCGCATATAGCAACTTTGCATTTGTTTTACTTACTCATTTTTACACGAAGATGGATACATGTGTCGAATGGAATGTGCTTTTTAGCAGTTGCATCGCAAAGTGAAAGTGTACAATATTGGTTACTATAGTAATCGCCAGTTGCTACAGGATGTGATGGTTACTACGATACTTGCCAACAAATCTGTGAACAAATCAGTGGGTTATGAAGATTCAGGAATGAAAGTATTGTAAACTCTTAACATTGTGTGAGCGAAGAGGAGAATGTTACAATTATTATAAAGTGTGAGAAAGAAACTACAAAAAATGTGAAATGTAAACAAAAAATACATGTATTTTAAGGACCCCTCAGGCATACAAACCACATTGTACATAGCAGCCCCGATAGTGTACAATAAAATGTAGGTATGCACATTAACATTAAATGTAAAGAAACGTAGACATCCCATGTAAACTAATTCTATCTAAAGTGTCGTGGAAATCTGTAGATTACACATGTATACTAATACACCTTAATTACTAAATTTCACATTGTATATATATATATTTAAGATCACATATATATGAGATATACACGTAACATCTAGTCAAGTGATTAATTTATACAGATAGAAGTACTATGTATAATAAGGCTTATAGGTGATTTATTTACTTTAGGAAATTATGTGTCAAAGTAACAGCAAATGTTAAGTAAAGGAAAGAACTAACATAACCTGTCGATTCATTCGTAGATTTGCATGTGTGGAATATTCAGTGTTCAAGACCAACATGATTTGGCCTGCTTAAGTCGTTTTACTGGGGCGCATGTTTATTTTGAACACTGAGTCAATGCTAAAAGATGTGTGTCGGGCGAAACACATTTCAGTATTGAAAAAAATCATTCCAAAATATATTTTGGCCGAAATGGGCATTTTTTGTCGGCTAAGACAAGCATGGTGTGCCCAGGATTTATTTAACATTTGCTAATAGAAACAAACTGATTTAATGTGAATAGTTTTGTTTTTATCAGTGAATGCTTAATTAAGGCGTTGTTGGTACTGTTATGGAAATTGATTTATGGAGTTGAAAAGCTTATGAGCCATGTTGAACAAAGGTCCAAGTCTTCTATGTAACATTTCTAATGCTTCTTTATATTCCATATAACACTCTGTTAGTGCACCACCAGTGGAATGTCACATGCAAGTGTTACAGAGTGTTGTTGCAATAACAGAGTGTTGGGGTTCTTTTCAAGTAAGGTTTCACAAGTAGTATACAGGTTGCACTGTATATTCCGACATGAAATGTAGAAGAGCGCATGTGAATTACAGTCAATGAAAACGGAATGTCGCTTCTGAAGACGGAGGGAATAAATTGTGTGGAGTAAACTGCAGAAGGAAATGCTAAGAAGGAGAGAAAATTTGTATCGTAACATAGTTTCTCTCGGGTGTAACGAAGGCATGAAGGAAGCAAACCTTACTTTGAAAAACTCCGGAAAAAAAACTTTTAGACTTCGAACTGATTGCACAGTTCAAGAAAACGAACTTACACTGAACTGCTTCTAGAAGATGTGGAAAGAGTCAGACGCACAAAAGAAAGTCTTCATTTGGAAGTTAATTTTTCTTGAAATTGGAAGCATTTCTGAGATTCGCACTCTTTTAGTTTTCGTAAATATACACCTAATGTTGCACAACTTCTAGAAGCAGTGCTTTATTCACAGATCAACTATAAACGCAAGATCTAAAATGCCTATCGAGCTCTCAGTGGAGCTCTGCTTAAAGACTCCATAATATTCTGAAGTCATTGTTAACTCGGTGTGCCAGACATAATTGTTTGAAAAAACTTTTAATTGTTGAAAACAGTATAAATTTAACGTTGAAAATTTTCATGTTTAACATGATGAAAATAACACTGCTATTTGTTATTGATGTAAAATTATATAAAGGGAAAACATGTATAATTCGCACATTTACCGAAACTGTCTCATAGCTCGATTATTTCCTGACCGACAAAGCGATATGAAACTAAAAGCAGCCTCAGTCTATTTTGTTCAACTCGAATCGACTCAGTTTATAAACCGGTTCAGTCTCTGCACATTCCCTGTACATAAATATTTTGGGAGGTGAGTCCACAAGTTAATATTGAAATTTATTTGAAGACATTTGATCGGTTAAATTGATTGAATCAAATGAAAGTTTTGATTTTGAATGAATTTGAATATTAATTAGTGATTTACACCATCCATAATGTAAAGGTTTTTATATGGGGGATGTAGGTATTCGCATGAATTCTGGCAGCTCAAGATATGTGTACACAATGGTATGTGTAATTCATGAACGGACATTAAAGCTTAATTGTGACATTGAATTGGCCAAGTAATATGTATTTTAAAATGTACTGTAATAACTTGTTACATTATTTGTCTTGATATTATGAGGTAACTATTGCTGTATGTGGTGTACCAATGTGAATTTTTTCACAACTTTGGGACCCATTTTGCATGATGTTTTTAGAAGGTCAGGAAATGACCTTGACCTCGTTCACAAACTGCGACCTCTTTAGATCCTATCTCTGAATTGTTGAATTGCAGTTCAAATTTTTGAACTTGTTAATTTGACTTGAGTACTTTCCCCGATGTCTTTTAAGTGGAAACTGTGTTCAGTAACAGCAGCCCATTGCTCAACAAGAGCAATTCTGTAGATAACGTTTGGCTCTCGAAACGGTTTCTGCTCAAAACGAACACTGCCCAACGAACAATTGTTCCATAAAATTAAATTCATGTCCATGATGATGATGTCCCGCCCTGAATAATAGCAAATGTTACTGAATCCATTGTGTGGTACTTAAAATTTTGCTGCAAAATGGAATTAACATGTTGCCAAAATCAGAGCCTCCCTTCCCTTCTCCCCCAGCCTAACTCTCCCCGGGAACTCAATAAATAGACATTTGTAAAATAGCAAATCATAATTTGTACGTAATTTGATCAGAACAACACAGTGCTTTACAACGTAGTTCTTTTCTTTAATACGATGCTCGTCATCAGGGCACTTTTATTCAGGTCCGTTCTCCAATTGAAAACTGGATGAGATTATGAAAATCATTGGATTAGTTCATTAGTAGTCAATTTTGGCAACAATATACCATTTGTACCGTATTCAAACTAAACTGAAAATCAACTGTTTAGTTACCTAGTAAGGTGGCAAAATTGCATCGATGGATTTATTGTAGAATTTTTCCGGTTTTCACTCACAAAATTTACCTCAGGTTGATTTGAGTTCGTGCCAGATTGGCATTTCAGTAATTTATAGTATCGGATTAAATAAAACGTTGTATAAAATTTGGAGGAAGGTAAAATAGGCAAGTGAATTTGTAACAGTTAAATACTTTTAATTACTATCAGGTTATGCGTTAATTTTGCGGGCCAAAATTGATAGTTTCTATTGTTAACCAAATTATCCTAAATATGTAAAATCCCAACACATAGCTTGAATTGACTTGGCAGCACCTGATAGTTATAAAAATACATTCATTAAAACTGTTTATTGTTGACAAAACTTGTAGCATACTGGTAATAATTATTCAGATGAGATTGGAAACGATTGTATCATAAATACTGTGTAAAGAAAAAACTATGGCCATTGTGAAGCATAACATTGACATGCTTTAAGTGTACTGTACAGTAGATAAAAAATTCTGACTCATTAATTCTGACTCATTAGGTCCCATTTTGTTCCTAAATTTATAGTGTCTCCTTCTGCACTGGCTGAAAATTAATATATAAATTTTAGACCTAATTTTACTCGGTACTATGCAAAATTGTCTTCGCATTTGCCTTAATCTGTTTCTTAGAATCACGATTTTCTGTAAGAGCCTGACATATTTTTGTATTTTGCCACCATTATATCACACTTATATTTTGCCATTAAACATTAAAGCTCAATTGTTCCTAAAACAGTTTTCCTCCCCGAAAAAAATGTAAAAGTGATGGATTTAATTTAGTTTATCATACTGTTATTGTTTTGTTATTGATTTCCTTTGAAATATTTGATTTTGTGTCGTTTTACCAGATCAAAGCTGGGCTTTGGTTCGAAGATGGTACATTTATTACATTGTGAAGATGCCGGTGATTTCCAGACAGAAAAAACCCCAGTCTTCTACTCTTTATGATAAATGATCCACCTTTTGCTGGAATTGATTTATTGTAGACACAGTTTCCTTGTATTTCACTAAATTTAATTGAATTTAGGCAATTATGTTTGTTTACGAATGTCTTTATTTTACGTGCTTAAAACTTGTGGTGGGTAGTTACTAAAATGGGAAGTTTTGTCCAAAATTAAAATTGCAGGAAATTCGATAAATTTGTGTTTACGTTTTAGCAACTTTCCACCAACTGTATTAAAAAAATTATTTGTATTTGCCAGTTGTTAACAATTCTAATAAAACAGCTGTGGTTTGTGGTGGTTATTTTGTCCCACATTTACAACCATGGTTTTAATTTATTATAAATTGACATTGATGAGACTGTTTTTAATGTAACAGGATCACCTCATTTTTTGTGAAAATAAATTTAAAATTGTCAGTATTGAAAACTGTGTTGTAGTTTTCTGTATGCGATTCAAAATTCTTTCTGGTAAAAAGTACTTTGAATAAAACAATTAAAAAAAAAACCGCATAAAAACATCGAATGAGTAAGTGACGTTATTAAAAAAAATAGGAAAAATGAGCAGCCGGTGTGGCGTGTTCAGAAACCCCGCAGCCCAAACACCCCGTCGGGGTTTGTGAAAATAGGCAATCTATTTTCACACACCCGACGGGGTTGCCCAAATCAGATATACTGGATGTGACGCGCAGCCCCCTATTTTCAGGAACCCTCTGTAATTATTATGTAATTTTTTTGTGATGTAGTTGTAGATAGGAAACGACTTTGCAATGGGTGAAACCACATTACCTGGCCCGTTACCAATGAACTGCGCCAGCAAGCACTGCACCAGCAAATACCATGCCAGCAAATACCACACCAGCAAGTACCGTGCCAGCAAGATGAATGTGACCGACGAACTATTTATTAGTTTTTATATAATTTATTACATTACATTTTATGTTGAATTATGTTATTATTTTCAAAAAAGATTCTCTTTAATGAATACCATAAGTTTTTAATGAGAAATGAAATATCCAGTTGTAAGATGTTAAATAAAAA
>JBCAUI010535638.1:0-11075 GCA_038406195.1 Haplosyllis anthogorgicola | reverse complement strand
GAGGATTTGGGACCAGGCAGCAGGCTAGAGACCTTCAGTATCACTTGTAAGATCTACAGACTTCAGCAATAAATTACGTTCAACGTTAACCTGTTGCGTTAAGCGTTATCCGTTCGCGAACTAGAGGGAGAACCAGGGAGAAGCCATATTGTACCTTTACACTTCTGGTTCTTGTTCACAAACTCTTTCATATCACATATTATGCGGAATTGATCCAATCAACCAGAATAGCAGTCATATTCCTTATTAAGCACAATTCTAATTGTATTTACAACCCATTCAACTTGGATTCGTATTTCATAAATTGGAACCAGCGCAAAACGTTTATTTTATGTTACAAGTAAATACACAGAAAACATGCAAAGACATGTTGCTCAATTACGTTTGGTCCCTTTAGAGTGAAGTAAATTATATAAGTATATCCCCTGCAGAGATGTCAACTGTCACATAACGAGTCAGACACTTGCATACTTGTCCCCTTGTCGCGCTGCTATGAAAATATCACACATTTCAAAACTTATTTGCAATTGATGTAATTTTGTCTTGCATTGCATCTATGGGGAACATTTTCCCGAATCCGTATAAGATAATTTGAATCAATGTCACGCTTGCGAAGATCTCTATGTCACAGAGATGCCAACTCCCACGCATTCAGCATGAGTCTCACGCTTCTAGGACTAAGGCACGGAAAGAATGGAAAAAATAATTTGCCATTTTATTCATCATGAAAACATTAACTCTCGATTGAAATGTTTCATTCTTGTCTAAAACCATCATAGATCACAAATCAATGATAATTTTTGTCTAAAGTACTTTTATTAACTAAAGCAGTATGTCTCACGCATTTGCGCCACCCAAATGCGTGAGATCTCAGGCATTTTAACCCTTGTCGGTTGGCATCTCTGATGACACACTACAGGGTAGTGAAAAGTTTACATCTCTCCACATGTTGAAATTATTATCACAAAAGCATCAATTCTCAGCTGCTGACCTGCACTGACAGCTCAGTCCCATCATGCATCTCGCTCCACTGTCGACAAATCAGCTTCAAGAGTCTGTCTCTGTCCTTCTGGTTCTGTATGACCAGCGTCCACTTTACATCCGGGGCTGGAGAGTTGGCCGCCATGTTAGATCCACCGGAAGTGAAGTGCTCGATACGAGTGTCCACAACAATCTCCTCCTTCTCATCCGGGAACACCAGGGTCAGGTCACGTGACTGGAAGTCACTCATGACGATTCTGCGCAACGCGTCAATTGTTCTGATTTCCTGTACTTCATAATTGGTGCTTTCTGGCAGGCCTCTAACAAAGTCTGGTAGTGGATAACTGACATGATCCTCAAGAGCTAAGCAAACATGCTGATTACTGAGTATCAGCGTGCGTGGTGCCCCCTTGCTGTAATTGATCTCACTGTCTCCCTCTGGTGAGGCAATCTGGAACACCAGGAGGTATAACAGGATGTTCACCTCCCGGATATCCGGTTTGGCACCCTGGATGTGCTCATGGAGCAAGTAGGTCAAATCCGACACAGAGTCCTCACTTGGGTAGATGAGCTTGACCCTGCTGGGGTGGGTGAAAGCGAGGCTCTCCTGGCGGCCATATTTATTGAACATCTTATAGAAGTCCTGTTCGCGCTCCGGTTCATCTGGCGTGGGAGACGGAAACACATCGGAAAGCGCAGCCATCAACTGCCGCATGAAGGTCTCAGTTAAGACGTTGTCTCTCGTTACACACGAAAACACCCGACTGCACTCATCGCCGACGATGCGGAAACTCTGATCGAACATCCCAACGTTGACTTGCTTCAGTTCCTTCAGAGGGAGGCTGAAGTAACAGCGTGCCACCTTCTGCACACACTCCCCTGATGCAGTCACTAGTATTCCCGACAGATGATGGGGGTCTACGCTGCTCCTGTTCGTGGCTATAGCCGTGTCGGAAACATGCCGACTGTGGGTTTTCCACGCTGGTTTGTCCTGGAAACCTTTACATTTTGGTGCATCGTCCGAGACAAAGTACAGTGCCTTGGAGCTGAGCATAACACAGGTTAACATTTCCTGATTCGGATTTACATGAGGCGTTACCATTGTCCACAGTAAATGTTGCAATTGCTCCCCTTCTGCACCAATGCGTGCTATGTTATTGTGGAAAAAGTTGATCAGTTCTTCGCCAGAATATGCGGCGAGAGTTTTCATTGGTGCGCTGAGTTTCTTCATGAGTTTGATACATGCATTCTCATTGGTCAGTCGGCTAAGTAGCTTTATGCTGGGATAGGGTGACACTTGTAGACTCAAACCGAGGCCGGCACGACTTGCTGCTGATGCCATTGAGACAGCTGCAGGTGCTGCACTCTTGTGGTGGAACTGTTTAAGGCATGAAACATTTGGGGGTGACATGCGCACATGTCTGACTTGAGCTTGAGTAGGGGGCAACACTGTTGTAGTTGACCCAGTAATGACCTTGGAGTTAGGTTCCAGGTCAACTGCTGAGGAGTTTTTGTCTGTTGCATCATTGGCTTCAGCACCTTCAGGCTCTAAGGGTCTGGAATGTGCACTTCCTACCTTGGAACCACTCAAGGCTAAGTCTCCTATTGCACTTTGTGATAGCACAGAATGAAATGTGTCGGTCGAATGAAATGTGTCCGTGCTGGCCGGACTAGCCGGGTCAGGTGACCTCGTATCACATGACTTTGCGTCAGGTGACCTTGACCCAGATTTGTTCTCATCAGGAAGGACCTTGGCCGGCGACCCCGCCATGACCTCCTCTGCGACCTCTATGTCCTCCAGAATGACCGTCCGAGAATCACCCTGCGTGATGGTGACGGCTTTGATTGTGGCTTGTGACGTCATATCCTGGTGACTGCTGGATGACGTCATACCACTCGATGATGGCGCCATCTGCCCTGTCCTTGGTACCACACTCGCCATGTTGCCTGTAAAAAAGTGGTTTGTATTTTTGTACATTTGTATTTGTTTAGAAGAAATAGACAACAAGACTCTTGCTAAAATGGGATTACAATGTTTGAAAAGACCTCACATTCCCCTCTCCCCTCTCAAATTCCCTAATTATGGTTATTTTAACGCAAACAGCAGTAGATGTGTGTATCAGTTTAACAGCACAAAGATACAGTAGACTTTCCTTTGGGCTACTACCCAATTTTGGGAAGAAAAATGGTAGCCAATGGGGTGGTGGTCTTGCAAAGGAGGGTTATTTTCTGTGTAATTTAACGTGTTATATATCAAGTCTGATGGTCTTGCAAAGGAAGGTTGGTCGTGCAAAAGAAGGTCCGCCCTAAGGAAATTCCACTGTAATCGCGACTTCCACATAAAATTTGCAAAATACCAAAGTAGAAATGCCCCAGGATTTGTCGCATTTTCTCTTATTTTTATAGAAAATCGCCACAATTGCAATCCTCCTTTTCCCCTGAGACCCGCCAATGCACACTGTAAACATATCACTGCACATTACCTGTGGAGCTGGATTTGGGTATGGCACCCGTGTGCCTACCCGGGTACGACGTGTACGAGTCCTGACTGTCCGTACTTCTGGTGGACAAACTGTCCATGCTGCACCGCGTGTCACCTTCCTTGTACCTCCTAACAAATGCAATTACCGAATTGTAATAGTGCTTCAGTGAGATTCGACCAAGTCTATTATTGTGTTGACCGCAAGTACTGATTTTTAAAAAAAAAGTTTTGGCGGCAACCGTCGCAGTCCCTTATCAGGGACCGGTGTGCAACCATTTTGTGGGGCCACTGGTACCCGTTTTGGACTTTGGGTGGCTCTGCCCATGGGTTTTAGAGCCAAGGTTGTATCAAGTCACCTCTGGTGCGACACCTGCTAACTGGGTTAGCATGGCAGCCGACCTCACTTTTCACATACTTTTTCAAGCATTGGTGAACAGGCACGGAGTGGGACTCGATCCCACGACCTTTGGAACTAGAGACTTATGCTCATCCAAATTGGTCACTGAGGCCGGCACGTACTGATTTACGTACTACCAGAGTACAGCCAACATAGTCACCCAAGATATGCAGATTCAAATGGCATTACCAGACCGATTGTAAATACTTAGCTCAGTATTTACTCAGCAATTTACCTTGCAGACTGTTTCTAGTATTCAATTCAAGCAGAAAGTAGGGCTCCAACTAGCAAATTGTTTAGTCGACTGGTCGCTTTATAATTTCTATCGACTAGTCGACTAGTTGCAACTATTTGGTAAGATGGAAAATATATAGTTCAACTAGTCGTTGCAGCCCTAGCAGAAAGTGTAAGCGACTTGTGTTTCAAAATCATTGTCACTTTGAGGAATGCATGACAGAAGTGAAATTTCAAATGAATTCATACTAAGTTTATTTGTAATAAATTGTGCAAACTCTGCAACTACTTTACCTGGCAGTCTTGACTTTCGGTGGACTGGGTGACCTCTCTGATATCTCGCGTCTGACTTGCGTCAGGGTTGCTAGGAAACGATCCCTCATGCCGGAATTGGGGACCCGGATGTCCAACTCCTTCACACCTTGTTGTGGACCCATCTCAAACTTTAACCTGGTGTTAGAGAAATAATATATGCGTAAAGAAATTACGGGGTTCTTTTTTCAAAAGGCCTCAGATCGATATTATTTTAGCTACTTCGATACATTCAATTTGGTGACTTAAAATGGACATCAAATTTCGAGATAAATTAACATCATAGACAATTCAAAACGGGGAAGAATTTCAGAAGTATGGGCCTTAAACACAATTCAATTATCTGAGGCCAAGTATTTTTTAGTGTAAGAACAATACAGCTTGGTGTTCTGGCCTTCGAAGTCCAGAATAAACTTGGCCGATGCTTGCACCCAGTTACACACAGATGAAAATGGATCTTGGTCAAAAAACCGGAAAATTACTTATTTCGCAAAGTAAAGTAATGGAAATTTAAAGATTTAATAAGGGATGAAAACCCGGAAAAGGGTATTTTCGACAACTAAAACCCGGAATTCCGGCTAAAACAGGAAGATTTCCATCTCTGGTTAAGAATCACATTAATCGCATTAAGAATCACATGCTCCTCCGTTTCGCCCTCGTGTTGAGAATCACATGCTACAATTAAGAGGTGACCTACCTGACACCGAAGCCGATAAAGTGCGTCATGCTGCTTGGTCCGGTTGCCATGAAGTTCTCAGGGAGACTGTCGTTACCATGGAGATACGTGTCTGTGTCGTACATCTACAAAATTATCAAAACATGTCTTCAATTTCATCTTAAAAGTAACTTTAGCAGTTTCTTTGCTAAATTTATCCAATGCCGAAAGTTTGGATACTACACTGGCCACGTGAAAATTTATTCCGATTAGTTTTCGTTACGTTACAATTCTCAACATTTCAGACAGACAATAGGGACGTTTAGCAGCAGGTAACGTGGTGCGTCACGTGATCAAAGTACTCACGTTTTGAGTTTTCGATGAAAATTTATCAATTTTCAGACATGCACTGCCATTTTAACTCATATTTTTGTAGTATAAATCTCAACATTACAAGTCAAATTTTATATGGTGATGATGCATAAAACTAGCTCTGTAATTTTATACTATTTTAAAATACATTTGTATGGAATTTTCTTATGATAATAATCAGGTAAATCAAAACCTGAAAATCCCTATTTTCAGGTCCTGGCTGACATGAAAACCTGCAAAAACCACGTTTCAGGTCACGTCATGCACCACGTTACCTGATGCTAAACGTCCCTAATTATAACTAATTAACCTTCGTATCATTATCGTTTAATCTACTAAGTATCTTACTGTATGAAAGGATATGGATCCATTAAAAATAAGTATGATGTAGGAGTCATTGACTTCAATATACATGTACCACTGACCATTTAGTCTCCTGCCATTGTTATCACATAGAAAAAATATTCTCCAGGCAGTCAGCCGGAATCTCTATTGAAGTGCGCCTCATTAAAACTGAACATACAAAGAGAAAACCACCTTCTTTCTTCCAGATGACAACAAAAGAAATTCTTTGCTTTGTTAGGAACGTTTCGAGGAATTTCGTCTATCCTTCTCAAAGAACGTAGTTTACCTTAGTATGTCTATTTAGTTTACACATCATTATGTAGTGAGGATTTCACATCGCAATTGATTGTATCACTCAACCGAAATATTTCAATCACTAATTACTTCTACTAGCTAAATTCACCCGATGCGTGGGCATGTACTTTTAATGACGTCATTGTCAACCAATGAGTCTCATTAACATACAAAAACCAACTGCATAAACATCTGTGATATTTTTAGACAGCCCCTTATGGATTCCAAAGTTAAAACTGACACCCGAAAACCCGAAAATCAAAAATACATGCCATCGGCGATCAGAATTCAAATAGGAATTTGGAGGTGATTCGGGACGGGGCATTTTAAGGAAATATCTTCTTTACACTTAAGATATTAATCAAATCAAATCAAAAGAGCAGACACGCTTTTATTAACACAAACACTAAAGTTCTCAATCTGTTCAATTTAACCGTCCGCTGCGCTATGTTCAATACGACATCAATCAACTCGACTTTAGAGAGTACTCAGCCTGATGTTGAAGGTCCTTACATCGAATTTCTTTTCTACACCTCCGAACTTCAAAATCTACCAAGACTGCGGCTTTATCAACAAGCCCGTTTTCCAAACAAAGGCCAATTTGAAACACTCATACCTATGTTAAATCGCTTGGTTGTGTATGGAGAGTCTTGACTTGGTACGTTCGTTGTATGGCTGCAATACTTTAACTGTTTGTAACATCAATACTAAATGGGTATCTTGCATACCATTTATTTTAAGTACTAAGCTCAGATCAAGATTGATTATTATTAAGTAACGACAACTAAATCTTACTCTACACAATCTGAAAGCAAACCAGTAAAGGTATGTTTGGAAACTTTTGAAAACTTAACGAGCTGCCGACATTTTAACCTTAACAATCACTTTTCGACCTTCAGATTCTAGAAAACACATGGAAGTCAAGGACCATGAGACTCACACTTCAATGGTCCATCTGATATTCAGGTAGAGTCGCTCCTGTCCGTCAGTAATGTACAGACGTAAAGCCGCTTCCCTTGTTCAATTTAACCGTCCAGTGCGCACAGCTCAATAGCTTCTCAATCAAACTGACCCATGAGAACATTAAGCACAGACAGAAGCACGTATTGTATATTAGACCCAAGTGATAAGACTTAGTTTAGTGACTGTCAGCTTATCAGTTAAGGAATTGACGTAGAGTAAGTAACTCGTTTTAAGTTCAGCTCACATACGCCTGTATTGATGGAGGACTATTAATGTTATCAGTGCATTGCAACTGTAAAACATCTCTTTAGCTTGTTTGATAAGTTCTACGATAGCCAAAATTGGAAATTAAACTCGACGAAGTCTCAACTGTATCTCACACAATACATGGATAGTGTCGTCAGATATTTCTGATGATTTCTTATCAATTATTTTACAGTGATAGATATCAACGTTTATGTCATGTGTGCTCCCTGTTCAGTAATGAACAATAGCACTCTCATCTCAATGTGTATAACGAATGACACAAAGTTAAAAGGGTCAATGATGTTTCTTTACTGTTAATGGTACTCTACACTAGGGTCAATGGATCCCAGTAGTTACATTACGGATCATCTATCATGGGTTTTATTGAGTTTTACTGACCAAAAACTTATCACTCTTTCACTCTTGTACTTAAAACTGATTTGCAATGGATGGATGAGGTCATGACTCAATGGTCGATGGTGATATCATAGGGTTGTTCAGAATCGAGGACCATTCCGACAGAGAACACGGAAATCTAATGGAATAAGCAATAAAATTGGATCTACCACTTCAGCAGGAATTATGACAACATCATGTTACAACCTCATACCATAAATGTGAATCCAACGAATAAAAAATATGGCCTTACGTTTGCCTTAACATCACGAATGTTGTGTAAGTTTGATGCAACAATAACTGATAACAACCCCATTACATTCAGTATGCGGCCAATTTATCGGTGCACTTACGCGGGAATAAAATCATGGCCTCGTAATTATGGATGAGCACCTACAAAATGTCAGAAGAGTTAATGTCATTCATGGTACCAGTTGATTGATCCCAATAGAAAAGCAACGACCATTACAGATTATCTCATCCCTGATTTATTCTCGTCCAATACTCACTTACATTTTTTTGCGACTGAGCATCATTGATAGGATGAGATACGAAGCATTCAGCCTGTAGCAGCATCCATCAAAACATCACATGCTTCAGAAAAATGGGTCTCAAGTGAAAGATGCAATCATATGGTATTCACCGTAACGCAACGCAACTCGACCGAGGACTGCAGGGAAGACGATGGTATTGAGAGGTGCGGTTGGATTGGAAATGTAGAAAGACATAAGTGGTCAATGGGCAACAAGAGAACACCCGAAGAAACTTGCACAAGACTGATAACATAACGTTACCAATTTAGCCGTCCCTTCGATAGTGGATACCATTTAATAACCCCTTGAAGAATTTTCTTTGTCAGTACCAATAAAGGACGATTATTTTGAACACGGTCATGCCTGCTTTTTTAGGTTCTTCGTAATTCATACTTGGCCTTATTTTGTCTCATTTGTCTAATTTGTCTAATTAGATAGGATAAAATGTACCAAAATATACCAATTGACATTGTGTTCAGTGCATGTAAATTTAATCATTTCCGGTAAAACTACCATATTACACTGTTTGAATGTACCAAATTATATACATGTATCATTGCCAAAATTTCAATTTTATCTAACTATACAAAATAAGGCCAAGTACGAATTAAGAAAAAACCCTATTCTGATATTTATTTCGCAATGTATAAGAAATCATCCAATGACACAGTTCCCCTCATAATACAATAGCTGTGATGTGATGTTTATTGAATATGACAGTTACAACAGTGAATCAACAAACCTTGTGATTGAAACGTCTAAATATTTCATGATACGTCATTCTCGTACAGAGGATGACAGTTTGTAACATAACACTACTTGAGTTTGTACTCATTAGGCCGAATGTTTAGTAAAACGGGCAAAAAAAACATTTCTTTTGCTACGAAGATGTTCGTTGCAGTGACGGAAAGGAACCATTTTCTGTTATTTGGTCTCTGATTTTTTAGCCTCTTGGGCGGCAGGCTCTCTGTGTTGATGAGAGATTTGATTTTGTGTTCTGGGTAGCCTTTACAGTTTTCTGCCACGTGAACTATCTATCCTACCACCACACCTCCACCCCTCCTCCGGGGGAATAGTCGAGGTGAACAGACCTGAAACTGAAGATGCGCTAGTGTCAAGGATTAGGACCAGCAAGAGGCTCTGGGTATTCCGACAGGAAATCAACTCGTTATTTTTTACAAGTACTCGTTTGAGAGAACATCGGTGGTGTATTCTAACAAATAATAAAGTCGGAAATGTAGATAAAAATCTTAATGAAATAGATATCTTTCAATTTAATTCAAAATAGTCCAGTATTTCAATTTATTCTTGTTACCCATTGCAACACAGCTCCTTAATTCGTTAGTGTATGTTTGATAACATGACATCAAAGAGACAAGTTAAAAGCTCGTCTAAACATACAAAGCATGTTGCTTTATTTGTTGACACAAACAAAAACATTGCTCAAGAGATAACTATCTAATCCTTTTAGCACAAAGCTTTTGATAAAATTTGTCAACGTTTAGAATCCGTTTGTTGAGCGTCATGCCCGTTAGAGAGCTGAGGCTATCTGGTTGATGAGATGGTTTTGATGTTTTCTGCCGGATTAGAGCCAAGCCACACAGAGTAGAGTCATGTCGAACAGACTGAAGTCAATCCTCACCGAGTAGTCATGCTTGATAGACTAGAGTCAAGCCAGACAGAGTAGAGTCAATCCATCTCAGATCATTTAAGACACTTTCTGGGAAAAAAATTCACTGTATTTTGTGTTGGACTTTGACTGACACTGACAGGTCATTCTTCGTTTATCCGGATTTCAGTTTGTTAGACATAACTTTCAGTAAAACTATACAGGTGTCTGAAATAGGCCAAGACACTAATTTCGAGAACTCATGAAACATAAACCAATAGTTTTTAAAAACTTTTTTCTATAAATTTAGAATTAATGGACTGCATAAAATAAACACTAGATTTGGTTCTTCAAATGCTCTGTTAACCACAAGAATCAATGTCTGGTCAAAGTGAAAAGTTCAGTTTTCCTTTTTAACCGTAATCAAAATCTCAAAACAAGTATTTAGAATCCGAATTGAATTCAGACCCGGTTTCCCATCGGACAGTTGTGCATACATCAAGCCGGGCGAGTGGCCCCAGGGGTCCCCGCTGATTGATATTCTATTGAACAGAGGGCAGCGAATCGTTAAACGGGACAATGAAAGCGGCTTAACGTCCGACGGTTACACATTCATCAGGGGGACGGGCCGAGGGGAGAGGACAGGGATGTTACGTGCACGTAGGGTTCGCTCTAAGTCTTTTTTTTTTAATTTGGATAACATTGACTGGTTTTCAAAGTGCGGCGATTGGAAAAAACTATACATTAATTGATCTTGGTTGCTAAAACAATGAACTGTTCACAGCTATTGAAGTTAAGATTTTTCACAACTATTGAAATTACGATATGTTCCAGATTGACTTGCGACAGATCATGTATGATGCAATCAAGGCAGTATTTTGCTGTGTACAACATGTTCATCTCCACATGTGTTTTTTATCCTTTTTCTTTTTTTGCGAAATTCCGATTTGAAAGTGCAATGGCTAATATAATCCAAATAAAGTGTCCAAGACCAATCCCAAATAAGTGATCTATGAAAAAAACACAAATATGGCTGCCAAACTGGAAATACAGGTGGCATCAGTGTAATTTTTACGTGATATAAATAGAGTATATGAGTGCATAAGGCTGCATGTCCAGGACAAAAGTCCAAAGAAAAAAACAATTACGGCTGAGAATAATGGACACAGCAACATAATTTCAGGGCGTCAAGTAATAGGAATGGTCAAAAAAATAGGAAAATAGGAATTTCGGGCCCTGAAAAATAGGAAAAAAAT
>JBCAUI010535627.1:0-11075 GCA_038406195.1 Haplosyllis anthogorgicola | reverse complement strand
TGGAGACTTGAGACCTAATTGTGCAAAAATAATTACTTGGAATGGGATATGTAAGTAAATTGTCACTTTAAATCCACTTTTATATCTAAACTCAAAACAATTGTTGATTGCTGTTTACTTTTATTGTTTTTAATGGGTTTTTGTTGTGGGGTTTGCATTTGGGGGCAATGCAACGGCTTTGCAACCTACTGGATTGTCTAGTTCTCTCTGGGACTAGCTAGCATAGTCCCTGTGAGGACAAAACATACGTGAATTTGTCTCATTTTGACCGACAGCGAAACTTTGTCTTAGACAACCGTCTTGCTGATCAGCCACGCAAAATATTTCTATTCTGATTAAATGTGCGAAGATTTCTTCTCATGAATGGAAAAATTCGTTCATACCTCTACATTTAGGGAACAATAGAAAATCACTCTGTGCTGTTGTTCGAGTAAATGACACAGCGTAAAATGTTATTTTTTCCGCAATGAGCTGGTTTATTTCTTTCGCAGAATAGTTTTAAAGACTGGATAATCAGTTCCATTTTATTGATTAATCCGGAGGGCTTCCCTTCCTGGAACATTGATCGATTTCTACTTTCCGAATAATTCAGAATGATTTAAACTGCAAAATGTCCGTAATTTTTCTTTCGCATCGCAATGGCAGTTTCCCACTCCTGTTCAAACAAAGGAGTACACATAGTTCTTGTGAATGGCTAGGCATATTCTTAGATCTTCAACGTTATCGTGACGTAGTGATGACTGCAATTGTTGCAAGTCACGCAAATCCGTTTCTAGGAAGTAGCTAATGTAAACAAAAGTGCGAATTATTACCTGCCTTTTATCTGCATCCTAGAACCTGAAAATTCTATGGATTAGGGTTATTTTGCTCTATTTGAATAATAAGAAGACTTTAAAATAACTATGGAAAATGCTATCCTTTTAAAAGCAAATTATTCTCAGATGTTTAGTATCATTTTTACTATTTTATTGTTTGCGTGGTAATTTCCACCAGGATTACTTTGCCACCTGAAGAATTATATATCGCACTAGATAATTAAAAGTTTCGCTTTTTAAAAAAAAACCCACACTCACAAATAGTTTTTATATTTTTTATTTTGATTTGCTCAGAACAAAAATGAACATTCACAACATCCTTAGTTCTGTAAAAGTGAGATTACAATATACAGTGTTCACTCATTCAACATATACCCAGTCAGGAAAGTAGTATTCACAGTAAAAACAATACCTAGCCCTTCACAGAGAGAAACATATTCTTGAGACAGTTGCATTTTCTACGACTAAATATGCAATTTGAGACACTTATACAGGGACATTTAGGTAACAATTAACAATACTGTTTATATTTCAAGGCAGTCAATTTGTTTGACAAATACTAAATTGACTTCTGTTTATTTAGTTATAAAAACTCATTAATAAAGCTTTCATTCTTAAAAATCTTAGTTGGATGGTGCAAAACTGTAACCATGTCAAATGCCATTACATTAAGTGAAACATATCCTTTAAATCAGAATACTTTTTACACATTATCATAACATTTTCAGTGTATTCATGTTAGAAATTAAACTAATAAGGTAATTTACAAACATGTATAAAACTATTTCTTTAACTGCTCTCTTGTTTCCAAGCACATTTATTTTATGAAAACGACACCAACCAAGCATACTGAAATATGATAATAAATGTTTGAATGTTAACATAACAAATGGATCACCATAAATAGACATTCATACCCAAAACAATGCAATATACACATTATACAATATTGATCAATATTAAAGATAAAATGAAATAACCATTTTCAAACACTGTACAATTTTTACATAATATATTATCACATGTATAAACACTGATATATAGATTGATATTATAAATCAAGTTTTACTGTGTTTTTTTCATATTAGCGTCTAACAGGACCATTTTCTAACTACAGTTTTATACATTAAATCTAATATGTATCTTTCCCTATTTCACACAGGCGAATAATGCGCTTGGAATTTTTATATTTCCTATTGATATTACCTAAACATCAAACAAAATGAATCCATAATTCCATGACTGTTTCTACCGAATTGTAAAGTTAAATTAAAATTGGCATCTTCCCATTTCGTTTAACTATAATTATTTCACTTTTTGCTATTTATTGGTCATAACACCTGCTCGGAGGACTTCATTGAAAGAGAAGCTATTTACCAACGATTTAATACATCTCATATCGTTACCATTTCTCTAAATTTTAATCCAGGTGGAATAATATATTTTCCCCAGATGCACTTTGCGTTGAGGTATCCGAATTAAAATATTAAATTTAACCAGTATCCTGAATAAGATATTGACTCCATGCAAATAAAAACACTACTTCCAGATAATTGGGTATAAATAAGGCGAATATTATCATGATGATGATACTGAATACATAAAATTATGAAAAATCAACCTTTTGCGCGAAAAAATTATCATTCATTGTTACGAGGTAGATAATTTGTGGGCAATATTTACAGACATTAACATGGGCGGCTTAAATATTCAAATTCCTCAGTAGTTTAAGATTTTTTCTTTTTAGTTTTAATTAAAGTAAGTTG
This sequence comes from Haplosyllis anthogorgicola, assembly GCA_038406195.1. NCBI lineage: Eukaryota > Metazoa > Annelida > Polychaeta > Phyllodocida > Syllidae > Haplosyllis > Haplosyllis anthogorgicola. Next base: position 8,494 of record JBCAUI010535627.1, on the reverse strand, counting down.
ACTAAACGAATTGTTCCTCTCTTTAGTTTTATGTTTGTCGCTTTGATGAAAGCAACGAGAAACAACAGAGGATGAAATTCCTATCAGATTTGAAACATTAACATATCAAAAGCCCAGTGTGGAATTATTTGTTCCCCCTTTATTCTGTATGTTTCCAAATTGATAGGAATTTCAGCAGCTGAGTTCTCAATATCAAAATAATTTAAAAATGTTTAATATTAATACAGTGTAAAATTGATTCAGCTAAGCATCACACTTATCATGGAGTGAGCATCGAGTTTCAGTTACTCATACAAGTTTTTGTGCTTCCTATACAAATCTTAATTTAACATAAAAGATAATGAAACGCAATGGTAACGACACAATTACCTAGAATGATCAATGTTATGCAATTTTTTGTGTAGAGCTGCCAAGCAGTATATATTTTGGTCAATTAACCCAAAAGAGAAACAATAGATCAATATGTACAATAGTAAATAAGATTTCAGAGTCAGATCTAGAGGTACAGTAGGTGTAAGAGCAAAGAAAACAAAGAAAATATTCATCTTATATACAGTCAGAACTGTTTGAGGATTGACAAGACCTTGCCTCATTGTTGCAGACACTTTCCAAGTTGCAAGAAGGTAGTGGGCATCAACAAAGGCTTTTCTTTTGAAACTGAAGCTTCCAGATGTTACCAAATTTGATCCATGGCTGTCTATCAATACATGATAGCAAAATTACATAAATATAGCCGGATATTTTGTCAAAAGAAAAGCTTTTAATGGCACTTCACTTTGACAGAATTTGACAAAACTGCATTTAATATTAGAGACATTGTTACTTTTTGCCGCTAAAACGTTGAACATAGGTACGATACCGAAAGCAACCAAGCTGTCCCAAGCTGTCTACATTTGCTCTAGCGTTCTAAAGGGTCATGGCACATACAATTCACAAAAGTCACCTTGGTTTTATTATTGTATAATAAAGCACACCGGTATAACTACAGTATTACTAAACAGAGTATAATATGGCACCGTTAGAATTATGAGGATTTTCAGTAATGGATACATCGATTGTTTGTTTTTGTTAGTTTTCACAAACTGATATGGAAGGGAGTTCCTTACCAGAAACTAAAAACATACCATTAATGGTATTGGTAGGAACCTCCGATAGACATTTGAGTAAATTATGAAACACGGGTCAATATAACCTGTGATACTGTATCAGGAAAGTGAATAACAAAACCGCCAGTGTCTTATAGGGGAAAATAGGATCATCTATTGTCTTTCTTTAAAATCAAGAAAAATTTTGATGTTAATTAGATGTGAAAGTTTCATCCTAACTCTTGCCCTTGCCTAACCGAGTTAAATTTTGAATGGTCCATTTTTTGGGTGGACTGCCTTCGTGTTGACCATATGTAGTGGTGATTACGCCAGCACTACGCAATCTACTTATGCATATTGGACATTATTCACCTAAATGGGGTGACTTGAAGGGGTAAATGGGCTCGTAAATATGGCCCAATGTCCATTGGAGCTAATTGCACCAGCATTCAGCAGTGCGATTAAGCACGCGCGGTGCATGTGCTGTATAGAAGCAGCAAAAAGACCCTGAGACAATTTATGCTTGACCTACCCATTATATAATGTGCACTATTCATGTCCAGGCATGCAGGCAGCTGCAAGAAGGTGCAGTTAGTCTGCAAGACCATGGCAGAAGCAAAGCTGATAAACTATGAACCAAGACATTAACTGATCAAGATACAAAAGGCCTGAATGGCTCATTTCGCAACTATCTATTTCTAGGATGTGAATTAATGGAGAAAGAAATGGTTCTACCACTTGTAAACGCATGTCACACAGTACATATTTAATCCAAAAACAAATGGAATCTGCAATAATTGCAAAAGCCAGATTTTAACTATGGCACAAAACAGTATGCATGGTAAAAAGGTATGTGTAGTATAATTGCCCATTTCATATTTTAACATTTCAAATATGGTATCTTGCTCATGCGCAGGTGTCAGCGACATCTGTGGTTAAACTTCACACACAAGACATTCGGTAAACAACATAGAGTAGGAGCTTCATGTCTTACATATCATTGACAATGGGCACTTTTCCATTGATTTCAACATCAATAACAATATATTCTACAGCTACATGGACAATACTAGTACTATCTGAGACATTTGGTCCTGGTTAACTTTGATATATATGGTGATATAATAAAAGGGTCATGTTTCAATAGTTCATTTTAAACCCATCTGGTTTCAGTCATGGTCCTATAATAATTATACGTTGAGAAGATCCCTGAATTGTAATCATGTCCTGAAGGTTACAAGTATCTGATGTTTGCTTCTAAAACTTTAGAATAACTAGGACTATAATAATATAATAAGTAATATACTAGTAATATAATATACTGTTGTTGGTATAGTAGAAGATTTCTCTTATTTTGTTTTGTTTTAACTCTGCCTGCAGAGAGTAATAATGTTTATCTCTTACAAAGAGTCCCGTGTCACTCTCTGTAGACAATCAGAGATACAGACAGATCATCCAGACGAATCTCCAGAATCTGCCACAGTGTGGTTGATTACTTCCAGATTTTGGTTTCACCAGGTTTTTATTCTTTGCCAAAACAATGCGTCACTGCTCGCAAACCACTCCCGTCTAAAGCTATGAACTGAAAATTCTGCAGAAAAATCATGGCTGCCATTCCATAACACAATAAAATGACAATATGTAGTATATATAGTATATGTATGTCCTCTGAGTATGTCAGGAGCTCACTCTGCCCCCTAGTGGCAATTATAACAGTCACGTGGCTTGATATGGAGGTGTCACAAGACCTATTCAGGAGACACCTGACCCGTGGACTGTCCATCACTGCTTGCATCTTTGCACAGTGATTTGGCTCTGTCATTCAGCTTCTTTCTTTTCATTCGTCTATTCTGGAACCAGACTTTGACCTGCAAGAAATAAACACAAGTATGTTAAGTTGCCCCTATGTAATGCTCATCTGATTAATTGTTACTTTTTTCAGTCTGTAACAATAGTTATAGTTATAATGCAAATGAAGAGACGAAACAAACAGTATTTTTCATTGAGAATAGACCAATACTTAATTTTACATTTAAAATCATTGCTGCAATTGATTCTTAATTTACTGTTACCACTTACTTGTCTTTCGGTTAAGTGCAATTTACAGGATATTTCCCATCTCTTTTGTCTGGTTATGTAGGAATTGGACATGAACTCGTTTTCTAGAACCATGGTCTGATATCTAGTGTAGGGTTTTCTCTTTTTTCTCTGTCGTGGTGCATCTACAACAAAGAAAAATACTTCTTGAGTTATAGTTTTCATTTTACTGTAGTGTGTGTCCGATAGCATCATTATCCTGTCGTGTACGAGTTTGTGTGCATTTATCATACAACTTATTAATAAACCCTTTTAGACACATCAAGATCAACACAAAGTTATTGTGTTTCTTTCTTATTAGAATTCTATAAACCCTTATTTGAACAAAAATAGGAAAAGAAATTCAATACATTTGTACTAATAATGACTAAGTTAATTGGCATTTCATGCCCAGGTGTTTTTTCCAGATCACGATTAACAAATGCAATCTGACCATTAGACCACTGGTCTGTAACCTATGACACTAACAATGAATCCTAGAAGTAACTATTCATATTACATTTACTTAGTACATTTGCAATTGTACAATTCCAAGCAATATTGAACCACTGAAGATGTCACATGTGAAATGTATTCCTGTGGATTGTATAAGGTGAAATGGTATCAATTCAATTTCAAATGTTCAATTGATTTTATGTTGCAAAAAGCAAAAACTTTAAATTTGCAGAGTTTAGTCACAGTGTCGTTAAGGGTTAAGTGTTCCACAGTTTTGGCCATTCAGTCATACTCAGCAGATTGCATAATTGTTTTAATTTTAATAAACAAAGGTCGTGTTCTGAGTCACCTCATTGTTTCCCAATCACCTGCCATTCTTCGTTTATCTATTTTTTATTCATGCATTCGCAAATGTTCAGGTATCAATCATTTTCTATCATGTCTATGTGCATTAGCGGCTACTGAATTCAACCACATGCATTTTAATTGATTTTGAAGCTAATATCCATCATGTCTTCATGGCATAGATGAGACAATAACCGATTATTTTAACTCCAGATATAGACCACAGTTAAATAGATCAGTTCAGCGATACTTTACCTTCAGTGCAAAAATTGTTTTTGTTAATTCCTTTAAAAAGTTAATGCCATTTGTTATATTAGCCTAACTACTTGTGATACTTCAATGGTTTCAATTATGAACGATAATATAGTCTATGCGTATGTTTCATTCTCGGTGAGTCATTTTATATTGACAACTAACTCAATGAATGACTTGGACGTACCTTTATAATGATCTTGCCCTCATACAGTAAAATCCTTTATGTTCAGAATAAGCAATTGTGAGAGTTCCTTTAAATTCCGTTTTGATTGTTTAAATAATGTTTTGATGTGTCATTTACTACTTTTTGCCTAAATGTAGGTTCTGTACATTACTGCTCTGTGCAAAGTTTGACCCTTACTCCATGACAGCCATTATGTATCTCATGGGGGTGACATTTGTGCAATGTACCCTCTGGACTTGTCTCACACATGTTACCCAACATTATGCAGGAGTTTTTGAACATCACTTGACCGTAACCATGGATGTCTAAGGTGAGAGTTATAAATCTGATGAATGGCTAAGATTTAGGGTGCAAGATTAAAAGGTAAACATGTTTTATGATGGTCAGTCCTGCACTTTTTTATGCAAGAAGTCTCCATGTCACAAAAGGACAACCAGACCATGTAAGATTTATTTGCTTTAAGAGAACATATTTATTGTTGCTAATATTTAGGGGTGAAGTTTAATGAGTAGTTATGTATACTCTAAATAACTACCATTACATGTTGATAATTTTTATTAAGTTTCTTGAAGAGGAAATGCTCATATACCATTGTCTAGCAGACTTGTGCATATTTAAATAGAAAAATCACATAAATAATAGATATGCCCAGGTCATACATCAACTTGATAGCATCCAAAGGACAGTCCTTACTATCATACAACCATTGAATAATAATTAAATGTGATCACAGGGATGAAGGGTTGGTAGAGGTCTGTTACATATGGTGTTTATCACCTTTTAATTTAGTGTCCATTCCCATCACCCCATTTGCCTTTAATGCTATACAGGGTCATGTATCTAAAGGAGGGCTAATATTATACAGGGTGATGACGCAACTTAGAAATTCTAGATTCAGAACCATACTTATGCCATTATCAATGAGATAATGAGTATTATTACCATTAATATTACGCTGCATAATCCTTTGTTGTAGATTGAATACAACAGTAAGTAATAATGAGCCTCTTTTTCTAGAGAGCATCAACCACCTTAACGTTGACCCATGTTACCCCGTATTATCCAGTTTGTTAATAATCTGTCACATGTATTCAGACTCAGACTCAAACGAAAGCGGCATTTTCTGTTCATTGAGCTAATTTATGGTCAAACGTTGTTTATCCGTGATGAATTTATAATGCAGATTGTTGACACTTTCCATCTCATTAGGCATTTAGGCCTAATGAATGTTTACTAGCATGCTGATAGATTTGACTTGGTTCTCAAAAATGAAACTTGCGCGTTGCTAGTGATTGCAATGGGATATCGTTTGGTGTGTTTAGAAAGCGCTATTCCCTGGGGTATTTTGCTGACAACACGCAAATTGTCATTAAAATTGATTTATATTGTTTTGAATATTAATTTCACGGAACAAGATTATTAGATAAATTGTTTCTTGGAATTTGCAAATTATGAAAGCAAATTGGTCATAAATCTATCTGTGAACCATTGTTATAAATTATACATGTAACAAGTGCAGTGGAATATTACTTATTACCATTTCTGAATGTGTGTGCACATTGTATATTCTACACATTAGTTTGTTATGATTAAGCAAGAAATAAATCATATTTGTAATTAGCTTGTTTATATGAAGTATCAGCTTAATTCCTCTTAATTCCCCTAAATGTAGAATTCTCAAAGAGTATTTTAGCTGTCCGCCGAAAATGGATTGATTTGAAGTATGATCCCAATATCAATCAGTTATCTGATCTGGTTTACTTGTTGAAGTTAAGAAAATGATAGATGGAATGATGAAAACAAAGAAGTCTATTCCGATGATGAAATTTTAGATAATGCTAATTATATGGGGGAAATAAAATTGACATGACATTTAAATGTAACAATGACGGAAAACTAAGTTGATTGATTAATTTTAAAGCAGGCTATTCCATAGAAAAAGAAACATAATCATGCTCAAAGATCTTCCATTTGATCAACCATAAGCTGTTTGTATGAAAATGAGCATAGCAAAATTTCTTTTATCTAAAATAAATTTTTAATTTGGAATTAATAAACAAATTTGTGTACGACTTTAAATCATGTTCTGCTGTGTAGTAATAACTGGTTTGTTTTGTTTTTAATCCTCTGTTAAAACAAAAGTGTGGGGACAAGAAATACTCTATGCCAAGATGAAAGGTTTTTCAAATTACATTTTCTTATGTTAAAGCGTCATTTGTGTGGTAAAAACCATTAGCCATACCGATTTGAACTGCAAATATATGCTTTGATCTCATTAATAGTTTATATCAAATGAAAAAGCTTTATCAGCACACGATTTAGACAACACAATATATTCTTTCCTCAGAATGTAAATATAAGTTCAAACGCTAATAATTTTATTGTAATTTCTTATCGTCTTATTGTCATTTCTGATGTACAGTAAAACAAATACGCCCGTTCCACATTCAGAGGGATAATGGCATTGATTTTTACTATAAACAGACTGTATGGCTACTTTCAAACGGAATGTGTCCACAGCTTAGGATATATCTTCTTGCGATACCAACACAATGGTATGTCATGCAAAGTGCACATAGCCAAAATACAAAGCAATGCAATAGTAATGATTATTTCTTAGAATCATTCTGTAAGATCATGTAGGTCATATTCCATGAATGACCCAATTAACTCCTTTTAACATTGAAAGAATGCCAAATTAAACGGTAAAATTCTCTCTGCGTTTGTCATTCATCCACAGATAAATTTGCTGTTGATTACCTAAACTATAGGTTATTGCATTCTTTACAGTAAAATAGCTCTGATTTGTAAAGAGGACCATTTAATTTTCTCTGATTAGGACAACCCCTAACCCAGGTGTGTTGTAATGATACATACATAAGAGTGCACCTGTAGCGCCTTTATATTTTATTTTGTATCAATATTCTTTTCCAATATCTACGTTTCTAAGTAATAGACGAAAGGAAGCAGTTTGTTTGCAAAGATACTGATCACGCAGGGGTTGGTCCTGCTTGATCCATTATTGACCACAATATTATATTTTCTTGCTTTGCCCCAGAATTACCGTTTTGCGATCAATTGATCACAGTATTATGAAACATCAATTCTATTCCAACTTTTAAGGTAACATATATTATCCTATAAAAGCTTGGATAAAAATAAATCTAACCTCATCCCCTAAATAGTCATGATCCAGTGCAGGATTGTATGCCAGCACAACATTATCACATGAAATGAAAAGTAACGAAGGCAATAAGCAACTTTTGCTGTTATCTCTTATGCAATAGTAAATCAGTTGAATTGCTTTCTTCCTAGAATTATACTATTTTAAGCATAACAATAGCTTCTAAGAAATTATGAGTCATTACGCGTATACTCAAGTTGAAACGAGGGGACATGGGTCAGTTTGGGTTGATAGGTACTGTCCTAATTAAGGATTAATTAGTGACCTACTAATTGATTAATTAGCGTTGATTATGAAAGTGGACATGTTCCAATATCCAAAATTCAGCTACTTACACTTGTGAATACTCTGTGCTGGATACAAAAGCACAATGCAGGAATAGGTCACAGTTAAACCAATATATCCATATGTAATATATATATATATATATCAATTATTCCGGAATTACTATGTATACCGGACGTTCAGGCAACATATCACTAAAATACATTTCCTTGTTTTTCTTTATGAGATCTAAAGAGCACATTCATAGACCACATTCATTTTATGACCTAAATGATTCATCAAACTAATAATGGTAATGTATAATAGAGGCACGAGAGTGCGCATGATTTACATATGGAATTGTTCAGTGCAAAAGCATAATTAAAAAAAAAACGTCCATACACATGAGCCTTTACAATTATATTAAATAAAACTGCCAAACATACATCATTTTGGTGAATGTTTGATCTAATGGCCTATTTTGGTTATGAATGCATTAATGAGAATCCAGCTGAAAGATGTGTATCAGCTCAGATCTTTAGTTATTTACGCGAGCAATTTCATTAATCCGTTGCATTACATGCAACGGCTTATAGTATTCAACTAGAAGTCGGCGTGAATGCAGTGCTGAAAGTTTGCAAGTGC
>JBCAUI010535616.1:0-11077 GCA_038406195.1 Haplosyllis anthogorgicola | reverse complement strand
AGCAAAAAGTGCATGAAAACGAAGAAAATTTGGGCCGTTGGGGGGGGCGCGCGCCTGCGGCGCCCCCCCCCTAGATCCACCAATGCTTTGTTTTCATACCTGCACCAAAACACCGCAACATTTTGTCTATCAGCAGAAATATTACGTTTTTATAATTATTATTTCATCTCTCCCTTCATGTAATCGAGTTTAGTATATTTCCAGGAATCTCATTCCGGATTAGAAAGAGTAAAATACCCGTGAAATGGCCCACCCAGCGTTCAGCGCACTGAATGATCTGTTCAATTTAATAACAGTATTTTTGTGAAGAAAAGCCCAGCCAGCGAAGTTGACTTTGTACTTTTGTTTGTACTTTTATGTTTTCTTTTGTCCCGAAAGACTTCATGTTGACACAGATGATTTTTTGGAACAAAAACTCTTGACACTTTTAGTTAGAAATCTGTAGCTCCACACAGCATCGCTTGTTCTAAACTGTCAGTTCATGGGGTGAAATTTTGGAACAATAGTCAGTTTTGGAAGAATAGAAATTAAAAAAGAACAATATGGAATTCTTTTGTTCGCTTTTTGTTCTGTACCTTTCTGAATTGATAGGAATTTCACGACCTGTGCTCTCAAAAGAATTCCTTTTCTGTGTCTTTGATTGTCCAGTGAATGAAATTCTGTGAGACTAAGTGGCCCCCGGCATGAAAAAATGACGATAACCATCACAATTGAAATCAATTACAAAAAACACAACGAAAAATTATTTTGCCTTGATTACATTGTGACGTCACGTGTTTATGACGCAGCTAATATGACGTCATTCGATAGACAAAGTAGCAGTCGCAAAATGGCATTTTAGTCATTCATTTTTGCTATTCTTCGACAATTTTCCAGATTGTTGTGGTCTGGCCATATGAAATTCATCTGATTCCATTAGGATGCTCCTTCCTCCTATATTTATTTCGTGTAGTTCCTAAAAGTTACAACAGACTGCGCCATTGCATGATCAAAGTAATCACAAAAGGTGTTTCTTTCTTTTGTTATGCTCCTTAACACCTTCCAAAATAATCCAGTTGATAGCATGCTGGCTTTCTAATATGTGTGGGAGTATGGATCTGGTTCGAATCCAACACTTTATATTAAAAATTTTGTGAAAATGTAAATAACTCAACATGATTTAGTTTTCATAAGCATTTATTTTTGTCATTACTGGGCATAAAGAATACAAGATTGCTTTTCAATTAAACACAGCATTGGCCAGAAATGTATTTATTTTCATTTATTTTTTGCCTATTTTTTAGGCCCCCCTTATGGGAAATCTTGGATCTGGGTCTTCATAATCATTACTTATATTTTGAATTTACCACATGGAAAATATTCATGTATCAACAAATTCTTATTTCTTGAATGGGGCAGTTGATTGGTGTATTTGAGGGATTTTTGGAAGAACATTAAAAAATAGGCCTTTGCTTTGTGACACACTGGTGACATGTTGAATGGACTAGATCCAAATTATATTCATTCAACAAGCTATGTTCACATATTGAATGAGCCAGGTGCACATTACATTTCTAAGTAGATGCAAATGCTATGTGGGATGGACCAGGTCCATTTTATATTTATTAATCACACACTGGTGACATGATGAATAGACCAGATCCAAATTACATGCATTCAACAAGGTATGTAGACAATGCACTACCAACTGAGCTAGCAAGGAACACATTAACTGGCCATAAAGCGTTTCCTTAAACCCATGAAAGCGGAAGTGTTATTTTAGTTCCAAGCAAAGTACAGATAGAGCCACCTCCTAAGGAAAAACCGTAGGAGTAGGGAGCATCCTAATGTCTGAGACAATGTTCCTGCTAGAGTTGTCGCGACTAGCAACAGTCGACTAGTCGAATTTGAAATACCAGTTGACAAATATTGTTAGTAGTCGACTCATCATCAGAAATAAAAGATTTATATTTTATGTAAAACTTACAAGGCAACAACATTATACATTGCATTATATTTTTGTGCTTAACTACAGTTTTTATACTACAATCTTAGCTTTCAGTAATTCCAAGTAAAAAGACTAGAGCCGTTACGTCAAAAGTAACGTCGTGTGTCTGTCGAATGACGTCACAATGTTACCAAAGTAACATCATGGTAACAGAACTATTTCTTGGTACTACTTCTTGGCGTAGGAAAGTGGAATGTGGGATAGACCTCGTTTTCGGATTCGGCGTTTTTTAGGCTGAAGACCACATACTTTGTCATTTGACAGACAGTGAAGTAGTGATTTGATGCAACCTACGCCATGTAACAAAATAACATAATTATGTAAACGTAAACATTGAAAGATTCGACTAGTCGATCCTCGTCAACTAATGGTACTCGACAAGTTGACGATTGAATTTCACTAGTGGCGACAACTCTAGTTCCTGCTGCCATTGCGCCAAGTTTATCAAGTAATGTTACCCCGGATTTATATAACCCAAACATGTTTAAAACACAAAACAGTCCCGGACCCTCCCAGGCGGTCTTCTGTTAAATGTGCAAAATATTTGTGCAGCTGAAAACACGTTCACAACTGGGTCGTGAGAAAAAGCCGTCAAAATAAAACGTATTATTCTTTGAATTTTGTTGCACAGATCATAAAATTGCTATTAATTTTTTATAGTCCCCAACAAATGAATTTCAATTGATGTTCATGCTGGGTTATTGGAACCTTATTGAAATAAAATTGATACAAATTTAATGATCTGAGTTGTAAGATATTAAACGCACAAAAAAGATTCTTAGGACCATTGATGAAAATATGTCAGAAGTGTGGTTGGCTGCCTGCTAACCGCCTTATACTATTTAAGTTCCTTTTGAGAGAAAACATACAGGTGCCAATAAGAAGTGACTCAGAAACCCATGGACAGAGTCATGCTCAGCCCGTAACAGAGGGTACCAGTGGCCTCCACAAAATGGACTACAGTACACCAAAAATTATGTTCAATATTATTTGATTACGTAGTCAGTGTACAGTAACATTCTTTGCATTTTACTCCTCATTTCAGAATCCTCATGCAATGCAAGTTCATCACTGTGAGAGTGAAAGTTCTTCTCAATACATGTGGTTTATGCGCACGCATGGTCTCACAAAACCCGCGCGCGCACGACAATAGTAACCCTAAACAGTGTAAAAGTATCAGGTAAAAAAAGTAAAACAATTCTTACCTGGTCATCCATCTTTTGTGATTGATTTAAAATGTGCTAAATATTCCTCAATATAAAATCCAATATTCGCTCTATAAATTTATCTAAATATTTATCCAATGAGCGTATTACAGCTGTCCCAGTTCTTCATTAATCCATTGACTTAAATTAAGTTCAACAATATCCAGTTAAAGCAAACGTGTAAATAGCTCACTTCTATCAGTTCAATATTGGAATTGAAAGTTTGAATTACAGTTAAACCTGTCATTTACGACAATCTTTTATAGGGGCCATTCTGTGTGGACGTATCTCGTAAACAAGAGCTGGTCTTAAAACTCAGGTTCTTGCAGAAGAAAATGAGTAGTTTTGGTTTTGTAATTTCCGGTCATAAATGACAGGTGGTCTAAAAACACGGGGGTCTCAAATGACAGGTTTCACTGTAAATTTTAGTGCAAAAAAGTCTTCATATAATTAATCATATTGATACTGCTTTCTATTTACCCGTACACCCCTTGGAGGTGCTGAAACCTTCTGTTTGACTTCTGTGCACTGAGACTGAACCAAAATATAAACACAAAAGTTTTTCAGAAATTCATTTTACTAATTAGTCTTTTTAGACTAAATAGTAAACTATATGTCAAATTGACTTTTGATTACACATTTACTAAAATTTTATATAAATATACAAATTTCTGTTGCTATTCATCAAGTTTTGATAACTGTAATCAAAAAATTGATGCCATACAGAGTTTACTAATTAGTCTAATTAGTAAAGGAAATTTCCAAAAAACTCCACTGTGCTGGGAATCTATGCATGACCAGGGGATGGTTCTGCCCCATTTAACTATGTAACAATGAACAGGTAACTAGGAGTTGTCACTGATGTCAACACTAAGCACATCATAGTCATTCAATCCATCAATCATCGCAAATAATTCTAAATAGAAGCCGTATCGATATGTTCAAGCCATCTCCAGCATTACAAGAATGACATGTCGTCCGATGTAACACCTCATTCAACTGTTTGAGTACACAATTTCATTTTTTTCTTAAACTCACAGTATAAAAAGTACGGATTATAGGCATATGTGATATCATGGAACTGTATTCCTCAAATTTGTTTGCCAAATCCATGTTTTTCTCTTTACGTGATATTTGTGTGTCGTTTCTGGCGGTACGTAAAATGAACTTGTGATAGTTTTGTACTGGTATAGTGTTATCATTATAGTCTGTACAAATACGCAGGTTAAAGGCACACAGAATACGAGGCAAATACAAACACATTCCTTAAAAAAAACGTTTATAAGCGAAATCGTGTGGGACACTGTTCCCTTAAACTTTTTTATTACATTTTGATGAAGTTAATCATAGTTTCAAAATGCCATTGGCATTACGATGAGATTTCCTCCTGGAAATAAATTCGACGCAGAAAACCAATGCTTCTTCGTTACAAGAAAATCTTATTCATCGCGTATTTTCAGGGTATTTAAGGCAGGTTCCTACAAAGTACTATGTAATAGTTTTAAGATAATTTCTTGTACTGATTTCGGGAACAAATACGCCAAGAGGATACAATTCCCATTGTATGGGGAGAAATGACGAGCACGGACCCTCACAGCTCCTGATACAGTTGTCAATTTGAAAACGTACAAAACAAAAAGGAAAACAAAAGAATTACACTCTGTGCTTTTGATGTACTATTGTTCCAAACCTGATAGAAATTTCATCCTCTGTGCTGATTTTCAGTAGATGAGCTAGTAAATGCGCATCCGACAACCCATGAAAATTCAATCAATTATGGAACCACTAAATTGGTTTAATTATAAGACTACAGACTTTCATTTTCATGTAGTGTCCTCCGTTTGAAAATAAAGTCTCTTGTTCCCAAAATTAAGAACATAGGATGAAATTTATATCAGTTTTAGAACAATATCACAGGACAAGCACTTTTAGGAATTCTTTTGTTCTCATTTGTGTTCTGTATGTTCTGAATTGACAGAAATTTCATAAACTGAGGAAATATCATTCATTTCGAAATCTTTCTGAACAAAGGAATTTCATTCTGATATTAAGAAGGGTACAGTGTGAAACTCTATTGTTTCAAAACCGGCTGGAAATAGTCAAATTAATAGCAGTTTTCAATACTTAATCACCAAACTAACAACCGTCACCAATTATGTATTGGTTCTAAGCGATGAGATGCAATTATTTGAGATTACCGCTTGATCAGACATGAATAATTTAAACATATAATGAGCAATATTTACTCCTTTGTCATTCGATGTAAAATTGCACCATATATCATGATGCAATGATCGTAAAACCGTATTAATTGTTTCGCATGTGAGTGCAAAATTGTCCATTTAGATGAAATAAGATATTCATTACAGATCAGACATGGTATTTTTCCACGTTAATTCTTTAAACCCCCAATTAATAATACTGAATAATACTGAATAATAATAATAATAATAATACTGAATATCTAAATCAAAATTATGGAATTGAGCTACATTTTATTTATGTCGGTGCAGAATAGATCTAATCAAAAGACTTTGAAAATCAACTTCTGGTGTTTAGCTAAAATGAGAGTTCGGGATGTATGTATAAATTCACAACGGTTATTTGAGACTAGTTTAACATACCTACAATATAAAACTACATATCTGATTTAATTTGGCTTATATTGTATGTATTATTATTCAGAAATACTGAAGATGTTAAACTTCTGATACGAATTCCGTGTACTGCAAGTAACACGTCTGTTCTGTAATGTGCGAGTGTATGTATCCAACTCTACCGTCTAATCAATGTGGAATTATGCCATGTTGACTTCATTAAGACCTATAAAATGTTCAATTTATTTTCGCTTAGAGCCTCCTATTATACCTAATAAGGACAGGACAAAGAAATTACGTGTTACCAGCCAATTTTTTGATTACGTTGGACTGAGTTTTTCTGTTCTGGAAATAAACGGTTCTGCAAAGGTGCGACATTCAAATTAAAAATTAAAATTAATCACTGGTTTGAAACACGGTAAAACAACATCAATGGATAATAGTGGAAAATAGGACTTAGTCTAACTACCATAATGAAGGAAATGTAATACCACACCAAAAAATATTTTAATTAACACATGAGTAAGAGGGACTACTTTGACAAATTATGCTACAGCTTTGTAGACAAGAATAAAATTAACCTTAAGAATGATAAAAATAACCACTTATGAAAAATGATTTACTTGAAGTTATGCTGCGTAACCAAGATCAAGGTAATGCCGAATCTCCTACAAGTTGAACAGATCATGAAATTTTTGTCAATCTTATGTGAACAGTGTTTCCCGCTGAGATATTATTCGCTTTATTAGCTTTGCATGAAGTTCAATTGTTGCGGGAAACTAAACACTTGGTAGTAATTTGATGATCTGGACGATACGATGCAAGTTGGAGACTTTCAAACCAAAAACTAACAAAGAGGAAATTTTCATTGTCTTAAACAAGCTACATTTTCTCTCTGAAATTGTTTTTCCTCCCTCACTAGCCAATTAACTTCTTACTATTCCAAATTGAATGCGAAAAGCGAGTTCCGAGTAAATTAAGCGAAATAATTTCCCGCATCCATATCTGAGTATCGTTTTACGACCCTTCCACGCAATTAGCTACAGATACTAAATGATGCCTGGAAGATTAAAATAAATCATAATTGACTTCTCTTGTTTCACCTGTATACAGCTGAGATCAAAAACCCAACGTTCCTTTGCCACAGGGGAATAGCATGAAGAATATTCATTTACTCTGGTAACAATAAAGTGTTTCACATAAGATAGTTCCGGGTTTTTGAAAATATAGAAGAGTAAATGAAGAATCATTGGCACATTTATAATCTGGTATGTTTATCTTTCCTTAACATGCAACATCTTTCCTGTTTGTTTATGTTTCAGCAAAAGTTGGGTTATTCCATTTTTAGGTCATGTTGCAGCGAATAAAACAGATATATACAATTACAGTAAAGTCTCTGCGAAAAGAAAGGGCGCCATAGCATTAACACACCAAAACCCCAAAAAATTTGCCTTCAAATGGCAAAGACTGTCAAATGACCTTGACCCATATTTGACCTTGACCTTGTGTATTGTTCACAAATATAAGAACATAGGGTATTGACAGATAACAGTAGAAAAGTTTACATTGTTTATTGCTGTGACCTTGAACTTGACCCATTAACCTTGGTACTCAAACTGATCATGCCAATTCAAAAGTTATAGCACAGACAGACATACGCGGGCGGTAAAGACCAACTGTAAGAAATTGGTGAAAAGTCGACTTTGTAGTTAACTACTGGTCGATTTTCCAGTTAATTGCCCATTTTTCTGGTTACATAAGAGAAACCCCAATGGAGCTTTCACCAGAGAAATCCTACACATCACACAGTGTATTGCGTAATTATGCTGCACTTAATTGAATACAAATCCGTAAAAATAACCAGATCAAAGAACCTGAGTAACACCAATTGTGTAATGTACAAACATAGCTGCGAATTCCTCTACAACTGTAACAAAACGAGATTGCCCAATTCGGAGCTTTTTTATGCTTAGATCAAAGTAAAGACTAAACTACTCAAGTAACGACGCATTATGTGACAATACAGATGAATTTGTTAACTTGTTGTGAGCCATAGATTTTCTGGATAGATCTTTATGTGTTGGCAACTGGTGATATCAGCTGCATTTTTAATATACTTTTACGGCAGAAAAAGGGAAAAAGGCTAGATCTGTCACTAGTCTGCTTAGTAAGATCAGGAATTCGAGTTCATTACGGAGAACAGGATTTCACCTTATGCCTTTCATTTAAAGACAGAGATTCCAAAAAAGTAGCAAGTAAATCAATGTATCATGAGCTTTCATAAATCCACAAAATATACTGAAGTACAATTTCCCATAAAGGTTTCCAAAATGAAGAAGCCTAAAACGAAGAAGTGACACGAACATTCGGAATGTTAATGCAACAAGTTGCATAGAAAGAGTTACAATGCAAGGGAAGGATAGAAATGTACAAATTTGTTCAAATACAAACAGAGGGTGAAATTTCTATCATTTTGGAACAATAGGACATCAAAAGCACAGCATGAAGTTCTTTCGTTCTCTCCTTTGTTCTCACCGTTTCCAAAATGGTAGAAATTTCACGAATGATAGAAAATCCAGAACTTATTCAGTTTAAAAAACCCATAGAATAAACTTTCAGTACACGGAATTTGTATCAGTTTGGGAAGAATGGAGCATCAAAAGCGCAGTGTAAAATTCTCTTTTGTTCAGGACGTTTCGAAACTGATACAAATTCCGTGTACTGATGAGTGGATTGCCTAATTTTGTTCTTCATTATTAAATTGTTAATGTAAAAAATCCCACTTTGTGAGCTAAGGAAGTCGTTCAAGTGTCCTTTGCGCAGTTGATTTCTTCCAAAACCTAAATAAACTGTCATGGGTGCAGCTGTAACCAGGAGCCTCCCCTCTGGGGGATCTGTTTATTTTCAGAGGATCACGTCCTCAGCTCCCATAAATATGGGGCCACTGGCAGCTTTAAGATGCCGTTTCAGTGGTTAATAACGTACCTTAAGAGGGGGCTACAGAGGGGAAGCTACTGAGAACAGCTGTATCCATGCCAGTTTATCTCGCGGGGGGGGGGGGGGGGGGTTAGGTTTTAAAGGGGATGATTTATAGGCATGTTACACCGGACACTGGACAAACTTTTGCCACAAAGAGAGTAGGAACAAGCTTATTTTTATACAAACCAAAAACTGTCGCCGTATGAATGAGTACTAATACAAGTAAAATTGAGTATTTTGTCATGTTGCTTACGCTTAAACTTTGAATGAAAACATGTAAAATGTCAACTATGTGCAGTGCATAAATGACAAAGCCAGGACACAGGAAATGTTCGTAATTATGGCATGTTAATTGTGGTAAATTATCATACTATGAACAGTAATGAGAAAATTATCACCCGGGGAGAATAGAGGCATTATTAATGATAGCATAATGACACATCGAGAATGTCATACTGCTCCAGAGTAGCCCACTGTTTGCTGTGCAAAGAGGACAAGGTTGGCAGATGACAATCAAAATTAAAAAGATTTTATTGCTGTGACCTTGAACTTAAAACCAATAACCTTGACACTCATTCACACTTGACCAAGATGTGATGAAGAATATTTTCAAAAGAAAGACAGACAGACAGATATGACTGAAAACATTACTTTCTGTATACACGGACGGTAATAATTACACATTTTTGTTCAAAGCATGAACGCCAACTGGCACATGATGCGGTCACATGTTGAACACTTTATGTTTGCGCACGCGCTTCATTTTCACGGGTTCTATTGACCTTAATTCTCAGATTACACATCCAAGGGAACATTGCCACTTGAAACAGTTTTGCTGAAAAGAACGGTGATCAATCGTGACGAATTCTATTCATTGCCTGAAAAATAGTCGCGCGGCGCTCTACTGTGTAAATCATAACGTCCCAAGTTTATTTAAATGTTTCTTATGCTGTGTTACTAACATGGACAAAATCACAAGGTGAAATTTTTTGATAGCGTTTCTTCTACTGGAAAATGAAGACTGTTATCAATTGGAAACCATTATGTTTAATATTTAATGGCAAAACAATGAACATGCTTGGTAATTATATCAAGACATTATCTTCTACTTCCACATTATTATCTTCTACTTCAACAGTTAACCTTCCCACTTGACTCACATCTTCCGATTCAGCTTGGCAGACGTATTCACCCGAAACAGCCACGGTACTGTTGATTATTGTCAGTGTAGCTAACAGCATCATCATCATGATAAAAGGACAAGTCAGTGCGATCATGGTCGAGGTCCGCGCCTTCCCTCTCGACTTTAATCCACTCGAAAACGTGTCTAGCGAACACACAGGTAATTTCAATGGGTTCTCCCTCTCCAACAAAATCAGGCCCCGTCATCTTTGCTTCAGCTAAAAGGTTAAATGAAGTCAGGAATGTGTGAGGATTATACTGAAATCGTATCAATTGTGTGCCGAATATTATATGAGAGAGCCTCCACAAGGTACCGTATTAAACTTCTGAATTCTTTGTACTGTTAACAAGTGCTGGTTTTCGATAAATTATGTGACAGTATGCTAAATTACAACAGATCATGAAATTCCTATTAAAAGTTAGGCGCCCCGCTGCTATTAGCACATCATTAGCACAGTGTGAAATTCAATTGTTGCGTGGCGCTTAACTTTTTATAGAAATTTCATGATCTGGAATGAAGTTTTTGAAAATTTTAAGTCAAGATTCATTTTTCGTACCATGATGCCCTCTGTTCCGGACTTCAGTAACTTTGCACGTGGCTTAACAAAAAGCAGCATGGATCTGACGCTTAAATACCTACTCTTTTTAGTAGACTTCAAAACTTAGATCTAATTCTTGTTTTTGTGGAACATTACAGATCATAGCGGTATTTTCCCATGTTAATCCTTTGAACCTCATTATTTCAGGTAATAATATTAAAGCATCAGAATATCAACAATGCAGTAGAATCTGCCGTCTTGCTGTGTTTTTGAGTGGTATAAAATAAAGAGTTCACTGTAGAATTATACAAAATGTAATTAATTAAAGAATATTCCAGCGCATTAATTTTGGTTTTCATAATTGCTCATGTGGTTCGAAATTTAGAGTTTAAATTTTACTGGTCTACTGAATATACGATATTACATTGCATTAATATTAAAATTATGGAATTAAATTGAACTATGTTTGTTTATGTCAAATAAGTTGTTCTGTAGTGAGGATACCCCGGGTTAAATAAGGATACCTCCTCACACAGCAGCTCCCTCCTGCAGCAGCTACATTCAAATTCAAATTGTAACTGCCATCAC